>CAJNOP010000082.1:654630-698978 GCA_905250075.1 Rotaria sp. Silwood1
TTTTAGTTTTGAAACATTCGAAATGAATAGTTTTGAACAATTTTGCATAAATTATGCAAATGAAAAATTACAACAACAATTTTGTCAAGTAAGAAACAAAAAAAAAATCTATTTAATTTAGTTGAAAATAAATTTCTTTATTTAAAATAGCATGTATTTAAACTTGAACAAGAAGAATATATGAAAGAACAAATAACTTGGTCATTTATTCAATTTTATGATAATCAACCATGTATTGATTTAATTGAAAGTAAATTAGGAATTTTAGATTTATTAGATGAAGAATGCAAAGTATAGTTTGATTTGATTTTTTCTCTCTTCTATTATTTATAAATAAAATCAAATTATAGATGCCTAAAGGATCAGATGAAAATTGGCATAGAAAAATAGTTACTCAACATGGAAAACATCCAGATTTTTTAACAAAAAAATTAACAGCTAATTCAACATTTATTATAAATCATTTTGCTGAAAAAGTTGAATATTCTATTGATGGATTTCTTGAAAAAAATCGTGATACTGTACTTGAAGATCAATTAAAAATGTTAAAAGAGAGCGAAGTAATATTATTTTCATTTTCTATTTCTTATTAAAATCTTTTTTTTTTTTGTTTTTAGCTTGATTTTGTTGTTCAACTATTTCTCGAAACAGATGATTCAAAAAGTGGATCAACAACATCAACATCAACTAAATCTCATCAAGTTCAAAAATCAGGGACGTTACAAGCAACATCAAAAGTTCAAGCACAAAGAAAGAAAACTGTTGCAACTCAAGTAAGTTTATATAAATAGGCATATAGTTTTGATCAATATGAATTTTTTCAGCGTCTTTCACTTGGTACACAGGTCGGTTTTGTAAACGTACTTTATTTTGCTAATGTTAAATAAAGTGTAAATCCAAACACACTTTATACCTTTTCTCATCACAATACTACTTTATGTTTTGTTTTAAGCACAGAATTCTTATATCTTTTGTCTTAAAGAATTACTGATACTGAGATTTCAGTAACCAAAAAAAAACTTCTTGCTATAACATATCTTTTATTTGTGTTGTGTTTCTGGATTGTTTGAAATCTTTTTTCAAAAATAAATAATAAATAATATATTTTTATTTATTTATTTTTATTAGTTTCGTGAATCATTAACTAGCTTAATGGCTGCATTAAATGCTACTGAACCTCATTATGTTCGTTGTATAAAGCCTAATGACCAAAAAGCTCCTTTTACGTAAGTTTATATTTTAAATTTCTGATTGATTCTATCGATAAAAAACAAAACAAAACTATATTATAGATTTGAACCTCGTCGTGCAGTACAACAATTACGTGCATGTGGTGTTTTAGAAACTGTTCGCATAAGTGCTGCTGGTTATCCATCTCGTTGGACTTATCATGATTTTTTTGTTCGTTATCGTTTATTAGCTCGTTCATCATTAATTGATCGTACAAATTATCGTCGAACATGTGAAAATATTCTTAAAAATTTAATTTCTGATAAAGATAAATATCAATTTGGAAATACAAAAATATTTTTTCGTGCTGGACAAGTTGCCTATTTAGAAAAATTACGTTCAGAAAAACTTCGTGCTTGTACTATTAAAATTCAAACAACATATCGTGGTTATTATGCTCGTAAACGTTATTTGAAAATTCGACGTACAACACTTGCACTTCAAACATTATCACGACGATATTTAGCTAGAAAACATGCTGAAGATATTCGTCGTACACGTGTTGTTACTCTATTTCAATCATTATGGCGTATGCAATTAGCTTTTCGTAGTTTTCAAGCACTTCGTATTATTGTTATTGATATTCAATCACGTTGTCGAGGTTATTTAGTTCGACAAAATCTTCAACAAAGAATGATTGAACGAAGTGTTCTTACAATTCAATCATCAATACGTATGTGGATTGCACGTCGTAGATTTCTTACATTTCAACATGCTATTATTCTTTTACAATCACATCAACGTAGACGTGAAGCTTGTTTAGAAGTTAAACAACTTCGAGTTGAACAACGTTCTATTGCACATCAAAAACAATTAAATAAAGGTTTAGAAAATAAAATTATATCATTACAACATAAAATTGATGAACAAAAACGAGATAATGAACGTTTAGCACTTAAAGACCAAGAATTTGAAAATTTAAAAAAAGAACATGAACAATTAAAAATTCAAAATAAAGAATTAAAACAACATTTGAAAAAACAATCAACTTTAGAAGAAGAACTTCAACAGTAAGATAATCTAAGTGTTTTTTTTTATTTGAAAATCTTTAAGAATTTTTTATTTTTTCTATTAGACTTCGATCAGAAAATGAACGTCTTAAATCCGATAATGCAGTAATACGTTCTGATTTAACGCAAACAAAACAATTAAAAGATGAAATTATCTTAAAAAATAATGAATTAATTATACAATTACAAACTGAACTTGAAAATAAAACAAAAGAAATAACAAAATTAGAAGAACAATTAGTTGGAGATATATCAACACAAGATTTATCCTTAACTCGTGTTAAACAACTTGAAGAAGAATTAAATGCTGAAAGACAACAAAGACAAAGACTTGTTATTGAAATGCATAGATTAGAACAAAAATGTGAAAATCTTCAAAGTGAATTACAAAATGGAAATATTAACACAATGAAACCAGTACCATCGGATTCAAATATGACTTGGGATTCTAAATTTATGGATACACTTGATCTCTATGATTTACCTGTAAATATTATAAATCTAATTAGAATTATTCAGAGTCGATACTATGTGTGCACGCAAGAGATAGAGAAATCGGTTAACCCTTTTTGAAGGACGAGCCTATTACTTGTCTTCTGCTTAAAATGTCAATATAGCATTTAAATTTTTACTTCAAACTTGATGAATTAATTATTATTGAATAGTTAGAAATCATGACCCGATATTCAGAGCACAAATCGATTTTGGTGAAACGAGAGGAATGTTTCAACAAGTTTCTATTTATCAATATTTCTTCGAATTTGCTCGTATGCTATGATTTTCCTACTAGTCTCCAACAATTTATTCCGAAAGAAATCACTATTTACTGTTTCGATCTGAAAATAGTCAGCGTTTCCAATATGATCATATTTCATTATGAAGGTTTAAAAGATAACTTTTTTTTTAAGATTAAATATCCTGCCAATAGTAGATGTGTTGACTCTTGATTTTTCACACTAAAGATCGCATGTTTGTGATAATTAGAATGTCAGAAAATAAAGAGTTCAAATCTAGGATCTATGAAGAAAAGCGTTAAAAGACTTTTCTAATAGTTTTAGTGAGATTACATTCCACTGATACCAATGAAACCATTAGAATAATCTGTCCAAAATAATATTTTTAACCATGGATGAATTCTATCTCACAAATATGTTGTTTTTAGGTAGAATTAATCACCCTCATTTTGTTTTTTTATTTAATTAAGATGTTGATCGATGTTTCGATTAAAAACTACATTTTAATATTTAACATATTTAAATACAAGAAATTTTATTTGAAAATAAACATCACGAAATTTTAAACCTATGGGAGGGATTTCAGATTAATTAATTCCCACAAGTAATCAAAACAAAAACAAAGGAGAAAAGACTCTTGTTCTATTTTTCTTTTCGTGACCTTACCAGCAGTAGTTAACATGTATTCAGCTCAAAGTACATACATTAGATTTTTTCTTTATCAAATTAAATTAAATTCTTCAATGGATTTTATATAGTTAGTCTATAAAAGAAATAATAAAAAACTTAGTGATGTCATTTTATTTGACTCCGTAGCGTAATTTAAGTTATGTGGGTCAATCTTCTAACGATGATGATGATGATTGTAATACTACTGATTAATACATATATTTACTTTTGTATTAGGATCAAGGCCCGTTGACCAATGATGGTTTAACCCCACGTCGTCCTCCTCCTCTTCATTCATCTACTGTTAATAATCATCAACGTTATTTATCAACTACGCAAACAAATGAAACATTAGAAGATATTAGTGAAACAGGTGGTGGTGGTCTTCTTCTTCGTCTTCAACGACGTCTTAAACAACTTGAACAAGAAAATAAACTAATGAATGAAGAATTTGAGAAAGGAATAACAAATTCATCAAAATTAGGAACAATTAAGAAAAATTCTTCATGGCATTTAGATGAATTAGAAATGGAAAAATTAAAAAATGATTTAAAAGCATTAAGAGAACAAGTACTTAAAGGTGATGAAAAAGCTGCTAAAGAACAATTACTAGGTAAAAATTGATTTAATTATTCTTTTTTTTATCTAATAACTTTCTTTTATTTTAGCTCAGTTCGATGCATTAAATGCTGAATTAGAACATCGTCGTCGTGAACAAATTGAAATGAAATCAAAATTACAAGAACGTGTTATGCAACATGAGAATGAAACAGATGATGTTATTGCAGCTGATGCTATTGAACAAGCTTATCAAAGCCAAAAACAAATAAACAAGTATAAATATTCTTTTGACTTTTTTTTTGATTTTAATTTGTTTATTTATTTCAAAAAAAAAATAGAATGCTTGAACTTGAACTTGAACAATGTCGAACATCATATCAACGTGAATATGATAGAACACAAGAACGTTTAGCACAACTTGAAGCAGAAAATATTGAATTATATAAATCAATAGATGAAGATACAGTTGATGATTCAATGAAACAACAAATAGCTAGTGTCATCAATGAAAATCTTGTCTGTTTTCACATTTCTATTCATTTCTATTAACTAATCAGATCATTTTTGTTTTTTCTTTAGGAACTTCATCAACAAATTGAAAATAATCATGCAGAAATTCGAAAATTAAGACGTGTTATCAAACTTGTTAATAAAAGTTTTTCAGCAGGTTATTTCAAAATTTTATTTTATAACTAATAGGAAGAAATTTTTACTTCAATAATTGATAAATACTTCACAAGTTTTGGAAACTTTTCTAAATCGATGATTCTAGAGAACTTTCGTTTTTTTTACGATTAGTTATTTTATTGTTATATCTCATGGAAGAAAAACTAATACCCATTTCAAAAAAGAAAAAGTTTGAGTATTTTTTGAATAACTTTTGATAGAAACTAGGTAGAGAGGTGTGGTTTCTATCATTTACAAGAGGAGATGAAACTGCGTCGAACTGTCTATACCAGTTTTTCTTGAACAAGTTTTCTCAGAGTCTACCATCAAGTTTGTTAAACACAAAAGATTGTCTAACGTAAAAGTTTTACGATCGCAATTTTCAGGAGTCCACTAGCATCGTTAACTGAACATCTATAAAATCTGTAAGTCCTATGTTGTAAGTTTTAGCCAATCATGAGTTATGCACATTATACTGCATGTTATCGGCAGATTTTTCATAGAAAACTGACCTTTTTTCTCATTTTTCAACGAAAAAATCCATCTTATAAACTTATACAAAAGCCTAGATTTTTTGAAAAAATTGGTAAGAGACTCTGAGAAAACTTGTCAGAAAAATCTAGTTTAGACTATTCGATGCAGTTTCATCTCCTCCTTTAAACGGTGAAAACCGCATTTCTCTATCTAGTTTCTATCAAAACTTATTCAAAAAATACTCACACTTTTTCTTTTTTGAAATGAGTATTAGTCATTGTCGTTTTTATCCAAAATTTGTTTTCAAATAGGAAATCTTCTGTGTTTTTTGTCAATATATTTTGTGACTCATAGTTAACAAAATTCTTTTCGAATAGTTCAAAGTTTTTCAATGATTGATTATTTGATAGAATTTGTCCCTTGACCAATTCAAATCGCTAAACTTTTATTATCAGTTTATTATTATTATTTGCAATTTGACCCTTTGGAAAAAGAAGAGCCTTTTCAGTAGATTTTCACGATACTTATCATTGAAAACATAAAATATAACTCGATTTTTGTGCAAAAGATTCTATTAAAAGTTTCAAAACATGAGAATTTACTTATTGAACTTATTTTGATTATAAACATGATCATATCTCAATCATAGAATGTCTTTTTTTCGATAAGACTTTACTTGATCTGATCAAAAGTTTATTTATACAATTATAACTTGCCAGCAGAAATGTGCGAAACCATCTTATTTTTGACCGCGATCCTGATCTCGAGAAAATTAAACTAGAATTATGTCTGTATCCGACCTAAAAAAATCTTCAATTGTCGTTTTCGGATTGACTTAGTTGAGAAGTAGTACTTTTTTTGCTCATATTTAACTATAATCTTCAGTTTCGGTTCAAGTCTCTAAAATTTCTCTTGTCTGCAGTCCCGACAAATCTTCAAATTTTAGTTTTGCATATTTCTACACGCAAAGCATATTAAACAAAATCTTTCTTTTAGAGTTGCTCAATATTTTTATTTTAATAAAATAAAGTAAAACATAATTTTTATTGATTAAAAATAGGAAATGTATCTTGGGAGCATGTACTACAAAATGGATCAATAAGTGGTGCCCCTTCCTATATTGGTCAAATCGATGCTTCACATTCTACGCCATTAACAACAACAACAGCTGAAAATGTAACAGGAAATGTTGATCTTCGTCGTCAAAGTATACGACATTTGAGTGGAATGATTAAATGTACTCCACCAGAAACTGAACGAATTACTGATTCCGTCATTCTTGGTTTGTTTTATATTAGACAATATGTTTTTTAAAAATCTAATAAATATATATTACTATGTAGATTTGAAACCTCGTTTGGCTGCAAAATACATTCCTGGAATTCCAGCTTATATACTTTTTATGTGTATTCGATATATTGATTTTGTTGATGATGAAGCACATGTTGCTGGATTTTTATCAGCTGTAACCAAAAAAATCAAAAAAGTTCCAAGAGTAAGAATTAACGTTTATTGTTTTGATAGATATTAACAAAAACCCAAACTTTACTTGAATTGTTATAGAGAAATGAAGATATTGATTATCCAATCTTATGGACAACAAATACAGTTCGATTTCTTCATATATTACAACAATATAGTGGTGAAGAAGTATGTTTTTTTTTTGTTATTTGATATAATTAATTAAATAAATAAATTTTTATAAAAGAAATATCAAGCTACAAATACACCAAAACAAAATGAACAAGCATTAAGAAATTTTGATTTAACTGATTATCGAACTATATTTGCCGACCTTGTTGTTCATTTATATGATGAAATTCTTAAACGAATTAAAGCTAAATTATTACCAATGATAAGTAAGATTATTAGTTCTATTTAATAATAGAATGCTGGATTATTAATTTTTTTTATTATTTAGTTCCTGCTATAATTGAACATGAAGATCTTGAATCAGGTAGCATTGTATCCATCAATTCAATGACATCTGCATCAATGTCGAACGATAAACGATCAAAATTTTCAGCACAAGATCTTCTTAAACAAGTACTAAAATTTTTAATAAGAAAAATTCTATTAAATTCTATTTAGTTAAATGATTATCACAAATTAGTTCAAATGTATTCAGTTGAACCAGTTATTGTTCAACAACTATTCAAACAAGTTTGTCTATTATTGTTTTTATTCAAAATCGAAATAATCTATTTGGTTTTTATTTAAGATTTTTTATATCATTAATGCCCAGGCTTTTCGTGGTTTACTTGTACGAAGTGATTGTTGTAATTGGAGTAAAGCTCTGCAAATTCGGTAAATTTTATCTTATAAAACATAAATAAAACAGCGATTTATTTTGTTTCTCTTAGATATAACTTGAATCATTTAACAGAATGGTTACGTGATCAAAATTTACAAGAAAGTGGTGCTGCTGATTGTCTTCTTCCATTAACACAAGCTGTTCAATTATTTCTCTGTAAAAAAGATGAAGTCAGCATTAGTAATGTTTGTACAAAACTTACAATTGTTCAAGTAAAGAAAAATTTTTGCAATTAAAATAAACATTGAATAAATTTAATTACTTATTTTAGGTAACAAAATTATTAAGTTTGTATAAATCAATGGATGATTTTGATGATCAAGTAACTCCAGCATTAATTAAACGAGTATCTGATTTATTAAAGCAACAAAGACTTGGTTCAACAAAAGATCAAGCAAAAATTGATTATGAACAACAAGAAAATTTTGATCTTTCCTATACATTTCCACTTGTATATCCTTATGTTCCATCAACAGTTTCACTTGATCAATTGGATATACCATCTGAACTTCATCTCGATTTTCTTTCACTTGTTTAATGATAAAAATTTATTTAAATCAAAAACAAGTATTTCATCTTTTTCGTTTTTTTTCTTTTGTTTATCATTCGTCGTTGTTGTCGGTGCTACTTTTAACTAATTTTTTTTCTTTTTATTTGACATTTTTCTTCTTCGCTCTCGCTCTCACTTCTTTTGCACAATGATCGTGTCCATCTATTATATTATAACACAGAAATTTTAGTGACTCATATATATAAATAAAACAAAACAGTAATTGAAATAAATCAATGTAATCTTGTTATATTATTTAGTTTGTTTTTCAAATCAAAATACATTTCATGAATATCTGATTGTTAAATCAACTTTATGGGAATAGGTAGACTTTCGATGATTCATTCGGAGTGTTACATTTAAGTAGTTATTTTTTTTCTGACTGAACAATACAATTTAAAAGTTACAGAAATATATATGAAGTTTAGGATTATTGTTTTTATTTGAACAAAACAAGATTTATAAAAGGTGAAACTCGAAGCAGAAGCTTTTTTCCTTCATATGGAAAAGACTTTCAAACACTTCAAAAACTTTTTTTTCATTGAAACAATTATGTATCAAATCCACAAAGACAACACAATATGAAGAATGAATCTATATATATATATTGGTAGTTTTGATTGATCCCATTTCATCGAAGTACTCCACAAATCGAATTCATTGATGCATGTCAAAGAAAAAAATGTCATCATTATTTTTTATTACTTTATTTCTATGGGCTTCTGCTTTTCCAATCAATGATTCTATTGCCAAATGTTCCTGTATATATTAATATTTAAATCGACTACGTTGTTTTATTGGATAATGTGCACATGGGGTATTCAGTCATTACATCATTGGATTTAGCTGCCCTACCTTTCTTACCAACCAGTATCTGCTAGTCAACGATGGCTTTCGTATGTCATTCGTGTTTGAGCAACCTTCACCTCGACGATACTTCATTCGTTGTGCATTATCACTATTATTATTTTTCTCCTCATCATAATTCTTGTGCTTTTGTTTCTCCGATCAAATTCACATTTTCAGTTACTTCTCTAACCATCAATCAGACAAAGTAATTCAATCTAGTTTTTCATTTCAAATAAGGAAATTCTGTTGGACCAATATTTTCATTCTGATACACAGGCTGCATAGTTTTTTTTAAAGAAATATTTCATTAAAAAATCAAAGCATAACTACCATTCATAGATTTGTTTACAACATTCTTTTGTATAGTTTTAATGCTGAAAAAAGTAAAATGAGTTCCAGTGAGAAAACAACACCTACAGTTAAACATCGACACCCCAACAATCAAGCGAATAAAACATTTCTTGAGGTATGTGGAAATAGATGAGGTCTTGAAAAATAACACACAAATTTTTTAGTATTGTTTATACCTAAACGAAATATGAATAAATTAATTTTGTCAAGTAAAATTAAGTGTTATCAACGAAGAATTTTCATTAATCTTGTGAATGTTCTTGGCAACTTATTATCGTTTTGTAGTAAAGAAGGTATGCCATGTAATAAAATTATTGTTTTATTTTCTTCTAAATGTAATCGATGAAATAGCTTAATAATTATTTCGCAAGCATTATTTATTGATGAAAATACTACCAGTTTAAATTTTATATTGGTAACTTACGGCGATTGAACGGAGAAATTCATCAAGATCGATATTATAGTCTTCACTGGATTGATCAAACGTAAGCAGAATTTTTTTGTCGTGTCTTGTGATTGTCATCGATTTGAAATACACCATATGCAGATGACAAGTTATTAATTACTAATGACCACGCTTTGCAACACACATGTATCATTTTCGTTCAGTATTACTTTTTGTTCAGAAAATACAAGACATCTAATAAAGAATTTTCATAATGAGAAATAAAATAAAATGTACTTATACGTTCAGGACAATGACGGAAGAAAATAGTAATATAAAAAAGAATGTAAAAATACATCAATATTGTACTACGAGCGATTGAGAATCTTTGCTATTGTGCTATTTCGTTTCGGCTAAGATAGTGGTTATTATAAAACAAAAGATTTCTTTTCAAATTTAATAAATTTCGCTGTTTTTTGTAATGCAATATAGCTCTTTCTTTGTTTATACAGGTAGTCCCTCTTTTTAGAAAAAGAATATACCAACCGCAAATTCAATTATGTCTATTACATCCATTGATGTAATCGCCATTCAAAATAGCCAAAATTTTCTAAAAAAGTTAATAGGAATTCGAGAAAATGATTTTCAATCCATACAGTTCAATTATTACTTAAGTACAGTAGTGTGCCTTTTTTATACAACCCGTTATTTAAAAAAAATCAAAACTAAGGTACTCTGTTGAGCTTTCTTTAGTAATTTTATTGATTTAAGTATCCACATAAATACTTACTCAGTAAATATACTCATGTGGATACTCGACATAGTACCTGCCTCAGTATAACTGATGAAAGTTTTCAAAATACCCATAATGGATACCCTACTGAAATTTCTCATTATATGGGCGCCCTGAAATTAGTAACTTCTCTATAAGTCCTACCAAAGAACAAGTTCATTCCGATGCAACAAAAACTCATCGAAAAAGTGAACGTAAATATCACTTAAACAATGTCCGTGATTTTCAGAAACTTCAATCAGTTGATAGTAGACTCTACGAAGTTTCATATCTTGTAATTTTTTTTACAATGAACGTTCAAAATGATGACACTCAACTGAATAGCTGCATATTTCTTTTGCGAAATACTAGAAAAAAGAAGACATATTTTATGTCTTTATCAATTTATTTTCATTATTGACATTCATTTAAAATAAAACGTGATATTCAATAAACATTATGCAGATATCGATTTTTATTTTATGTTTATTGATAAAGTCATGGGAAGGAAGAACGACTTCATTTTAAGATGGGTAAATTATTCTTCTTTTTCACATTCTAGTGATAAGTCACATTATTTTCTTTCTTCTTTGTGATCCATTGATATTCATTCACCACTACTTTTCCACTTTCCCTCTCTTACTTACGACTGGAAGCTGAAAATGCACTTCAACTTAATCCTCCTCTCTAATCTAGCAGCAATTTTCAATCTCTTTTCAATCGAAGTATTTTATCATATTGGTCTTATCTATACTCGACCAACGCAACATTTTGTTCATAAGCAGTGCTTATTTCATCCACCATGCCCGGCTAATCATCATTCATTAGATTATTCTTCTTCTACTCTTCTATCGCGAGAAAATGTATCAGCTATTCATCATTCATAAATCACCAATAATAACAGTTGAAAATATTCCTCGCAGTCAGCCAACAGCGAAGCATCACTATCTCTACATCCATCTGAAGACGTTCTGCACATGACAGTTTCAATCACATACTGGTAATAAATATAAACGTATGACGATACGCCGTATAAATAACGATCAGTTATCTTGCAACCCACGATGCCATCAAAATTTCATCTCATCTTTACCATCTCTCAAACATCAGCATAATGGAACGAGCAGTATCCATCTAACTGTCATCTCCTTTCATAGTGATAACCAGCTTCCTATTAAAGAATTGTCGATGTGTATACAAGCCGATGACCGACGATTCAAGTTTGAGGTAGGTAATAGGAATGACTTTTTAACTCTATTTAATTGTTCTTAGTCTAATGAAAATGATGATACAAAGATGGAATTTCTCAAGTCTCACTCGTAGTCTAACTGTTTCTTCGTTGTGGTTCGTTATGTACCATTGGCTGTTAGAGAAGAAGATGCTCGAGTTGAAATTATGAAGTCGACTCCGACAGCCGTTGCATTTTCTGCAATTTGATATTGACATCGTCAGTATTCATACTATGATGTTCGTTTTAGTGTTCGAAAAGTCGATCAGTATCAAACAGCATCAGAACTTCTGTCTAAGAAAGAGAGGACTTTTGCATAAGTATTTGTGGTACTGAACCATTCACAAAACCTTTTAGATTTCTTCAAAAAAGTAAGTAGTCGTCAAAAGGTTCTCTGTTTGATGATACTAAATTAGAGAAGGTTCTGACAGTTCAGTTGAACTCTTTGAAGTTTATCAGTTAGAATACGAAACTATAAAATGGTTTGTTGAGAATAAATAATTCACAAGACGCTCATTATGAAATCTTTTTAAAATGTTCTGTACAAAACCTTTTTTTGAAATATGATTTTTTAGTGTATTCAACAGATCTATTTCATCATTTTTTTCTTTTATTTCGTGAAATATTATTATACTCTATTGAGCGATTTTCTCAATAATCGAGAACGCTTTTATATATTTAGACTATGAAGATGAAATGAATTTTCTATTCATATTTCATCTATTTTTATTTGTTTATCTGATTTAGCTATTTTTTTGTACTCCAGAATCAGATTGAAACAAATCATCACTGTATCGAGAAGGTTTTGCTTATTTCTGACAATTTTGGTAAACAAATATAACAGTATATTAGTTCTATAATTTGTGTTTAACATTTTAATTACTTTAAGAAAAATTTCATCATAGATTTTCTTTCGTCTACACTACATCATTATTAATATATGGAGAAGAATGTTCGATTGTATTTTTTAACCAACAAAAAATTATATATATTTTTAATGCTGAATTCTATAGTGTTCATTTTATTAATAACTACCATCTTCTTTGAAGATTTTGAAGTTGTTTTTGTTCTAAGAATGTTTTTGCTGAAAATACAGATATATAATGTGTTTCTTCTAATCAAAATGCGTAAACGTAGTTGATTGGTACAGATATGTTTTGAACAATTTTCTTTTCTCTTCTGTGGATTCCAGTTTATCTTTTCATTAAATTTTGCATTTCTGATCTTAGACCAAACTTCTTTTTGATTTCAGTTCTATCATTCACTTCATTCGACTCTAAAACCAATATGAAGTTGAACTCAACAGATATGTTACAATGGTTATCTCTGAGGAAAATATTATTGAACTTTTCGACGGTAAGTTATGCTATTTCCTTCTTAATCAGAAGATGTTGACCTATAGAAACGCATGTATATTATGAGTGAAATTGTCACTACAGCTTGTTTCTGAGCGATTTAATCTATGATTTACAACACAAGTTTTTCAGACTAATATGATACTTTTTTTTGCTCATATTTCTACTTTAAATCGGCAAGATGAGTAGAGTTTATTGTTTCTTTCAATTGTCTATTAATTCTTTGGTATTTTTTTTATTTGATTCTTAATAGACATGTATAAACTTAGTTCATTGCAATGATCTAACATTCAAAGTCAGGTGTACAGTACCTGTATTATATGGCTCTCTCTATAGAACACTGTCAAGTTACAACTTGCATATTTACAAGCATCATCAAGAACTTTCATCACCTATATCAAAACCACTGGACAAAGATATATCTTGTCTTTCCAACCGTACCAAAAATTATTTTTTTTACATTTCCTCCAACGCATGATTACACAGACGAAGATGATAACATGTTGGAAAGCCATAAAGAAATCTTTTAAAGACAACAACGTCACAGAATATTACACAGGTTTTCTCTTGAAATTAGGTATATATGCTACACTTTTTCAGAACATCAATACATTGGTTATTACTAATTATTGCTTAATGATCAATATTGTTTTTAAAAAGTATGAAAGTGCAAGAAGTGGTGCTAGTGCAGCAACATTACCAGCGACGATGTCAATGATGAAAGACTCAATATTGAAATGTAAAAAACTTCTGAAAAGAACATTTAGTTAGAGACAGTTATACACATGTCATAGTCTGATGAAAACAGTTTTGTTGGAGCATTCAAGACACTTATTATCCAATTTAATAAGTCTTCAAATGTCGAGTCTATGCTTCGTCGACGAATGTTAGCAGAGTGATAGAGAAGAAGAAAGGATTTAGGTCAAAAGAAATGCAACTAATTTTATCATGAAATGGGTTGTTTTACGATCAGGACAAGCATACTAAAGTCAGATATCAGAAATCACTAGACTTTTTCTTTAAAGCAGGAGGAGAATCAAGATATTTTTATTTGAAGTTATAAGAATACGTTGCAAGTTTTTCTCAAAGAACAAAGAAACTTTCATTTAGATAGGTGCTTTTCTCTTCGTCCTATCAGCTTGATAACGGAAATATTTTCTCAAAAATTAAATAACATGAAAAATGAAAGATAATCTATGAATCCATAATCATCAATCATCTTACAATAGTTTGTTGAAATATATGAAAGAAAGAGACAAAAAAATTTGATTGATAATTCCGTATGAGCTAGAAAAAAATAATCATACACGAAAAATAAATCATATCTCTGGTAAGTAAAGGACGAGTAAGAAGACTACCGAGGGCGATCAAAACAGAATACGGTTACGGTCTGTTTTTTCGTCAGCAAACGATGAAAAAACCGCTACTTTACAGGCGTTTATTATCCGTATTTTCTCATAATATGCGACACAGTAATACGGCACCTTTTTTAGCCGTATACGGTCATATTTATGCAGTCATCTCACTATGATACGGCCGTATAACTGCATCAACTATTCTGATCGTATACAGACCGTATTGTTTGACCTGGCTGGTCATTTTTCCAGTCGTGAATATGCGTCGCGTCTAGTCGTTTCTCAAAATGTCCTAGTACAGGACTAGTACAAAATCGTCTGGAATCTTTCGTCCGCGTCTTGACTACGTTATTGATTGGCATCCTTTTATTTGTTGCGTTCAATCTTTTTTGGAAAAAAGTCTAGACATGTTGCTCTGATCGAACGCCAGTCCAAAATAGATTTCAAATCGAAAAAAGAAGAGCGTTCACGATGCTATATCAAGCAGATTGTATTTTATAGTGGTCTAGTTTGGACTAGTTTTATATAATAGAAATATAGGGCAGAAGCTAAGATTTAAACATGCATACAATATATTAACTTACCTATGATTTAATTCATTGAACCATATACCATCAAATGATTAACTTCTTCATCCCAATACATATTAATAGATATTATTTCACACAGTCTTACTCAGTTTTTCACGTTATGATATAAATAAAAAAAATTTTATCATAAAATTCATTATTATTCAAGTATATCTCAAAAGAATTCGTTGAAATTTTTTTTAATCTTTTTCAAAAAGAAATTTTTTTGGTAATCGAAAATTTGGAAAAAATTATTTTGTATTGGAAAAACAAATTAAAACTGAGAAAATTAATTAAAAATAATCTGTATAAAAAAACGTACTTTTTTCATATGATGATTCATGTTTAATTTAATTTAAATTCTTTTCAATTTCAACTTGAGCAAGAAACTAAAATTCTATAATTTAAATCTATTTTTAAAATTAAATTAATAGAATTGATACTTAAACTACCATATAATTCTCATATAAAGATATGAAAATTATATTTTTCCAATAAAATTATTCCTTAATTTTTCACGATGCAGAACTTTTAAACGACATATATAGGCAACTTTCGTTAATATATTAACAGCTGTGTCGTAATCCTATCGTTTTATGCTTTAGTATATTTTTGTAGCATTCGTATAAAAAGTTATACTTCTGTAAAAGTAATCAATGCCTATTTTTTGACATAGATCAGTGAAAATTGCTAAGTTTCACATGGTCAAATATTCAATCAATTCTTGTTCTCACTGTTCATTGTGAGAAGATCTTCTTATTAGAAATTAAAACAACATGATTAATATTTTATTCTTTAATTTGTATGATAAAGGCATCTAATTCTCAATCAGATATTTTCAAAAATGATTCCAATGCTTAAAAATTTCCTACACAATATTACATACTTATCAAATTTTCATACGAATCAATCTAAACAAGTTGTCTGGAAAACAAAGTCAAAGCAAAAGGAACCATTTGAAGATTTTAGACTAGTCTGAAGCAGGCTTAGCACTACATTCTCAAAAATGACTCAGTCATGAGTAATACAAATGACGTGTCACATTGGTCCCCATCACTATTGAATTCACATGTCGTCATCTATCTTTCTGGGCTTTTCATTTCATTGACGAGTCTGGACAGTATGAGTAGACAAACGGACTAGTCATGAAATGTCTTCGACTCACTCTGGACTAGTCTATATTTCGTTACAGGGCATTCTTCATCAAGACGACCAGTCCTGATCAAAATTGCGAGTCATTTCAAATGATACCAGATGGTAGTGTGAACACTGAAGACTAGTCATGTTGGTCATCCTCTGTCATTTTTTGCTCGTCTGAGAAATTTTTCCTACATATTATCATTGTTAAGCTCGAATATTTAACTTGAAACTATATTTCGATCGTTATCAATATTTATCGATTATCAAAATTTATCATTTATGTATACAATTTTTACACGAGATATATGTACTAACTAATATATATATATATATATATATAACCGTGAGTATATTCATCTTGGTACATGTTTACTTTCATTGCATCTTCATATTGATTGGTGTGTTATTATACTCGCAGCACTACGTAAGGATGAAGGTGTGGTGATTAAAGTGAAAATATTTTCCTACTCTGATAATTAACCAAAATGTTTTTTTTTGTTTTATTACAAAGAAATTTCCTAACACGTCATTTTATGTCTTACATCTTTCTACTAAAGGAAAAAAACCTTTTTTTTCTTCGTTCTTTTTGACTTATAATGTTGAAATATCATCATAACTATTTAAATGATACATTATTTATTTGAAAACTCAACGAATGAAATGAATAGAAGCATCAGATAATTTTTTTCCATATTATAAGACGTAAGTTTAAGGTAAGAAACAAATCTACAACGCACGCTTGTATCACATGCTTTTAACAACAACATGCACGCCATTTGAAATGTTTTAATTGCGTAAATAAAAAAAAGAAACCAAAAAAAAAAAGAATGATGCAAGTGTATGTTTTTTTCCTTTTACGAAGGTGCAAATTTTGAATAACATGATGAAACATCGTTTATCGATAAGATCATTAGATGGCGCCCATACGCTCTCTTCCTTTAACTGAAAAACTATTGGCGACAAATGAAAATCCAATTGTTGCTTCTGCGTCTTCTTCTTTCATATGATGCAGTAATAAACATATATCGTCTTTTTCTTTTTTTTCAGTATCTGTCATATGTTCCTTCTCCTTTATTTATTATTTTGACAAATAAAAAAAAAATTGAAGTTGAAAAATGCTTACTAGTTTAATTTTCCTCTATTTACTCAAGATCAACTCAAGGATTATTCATTGTAGATTTACTATTGTTTTTTTTTTATTTTAATGGATTTATGTAGTAACATTTGACAAAATAAAAACAAAAAATGCTTTATATATTTCGTGTTGATATTGGCGAAACCTATACATTTGACACTGAATTAGCGTTTCAAGAGTATGTTTTAGAATTTTAATATTTCTTTTTAATTATTTTTTTTTTCTATTTTATAATTTAGTGTAAAAACATTAAAATCAACAATTGAACATGAACATGGAATAGCATCATCAAAACAAATATTAATTATAAATGGAGGAGAATTATTAGATGATGATGCTGTACAAGTTTGTATGAAAACGCGTGAAACATGTGCTGGAACGGTTTGTTTTGGTTTTCATTTTTTTGAAAATTTTAAAAATAAATATCATTATTTATTTAGGAAGAAAATCCAATTTATCTTTTGGATAAATCACATTTAGAACGATCACTTCCATTACAAATACCATTAACATCAAATAGTATACCAATATTAGATAATGCAACTGTTGAACAATGGTTAGCAATGCCATCAACTTATGAAACAATTGTTCAACGAGCTGATACAGCACAAGTTCGATATGAAATAAATATATATATTTTTTTTTATTTTAATGATTATCTTTTTTTTTAGAATTTCAATAAATATGCACAAAAATTAGTTCAAAATTGTGAAAGATTTGTTCGTGATCAACAAGCACAATATCAAGGATGGATGGCAGTTATTGCTAATGTTGAAGATACACTCTCGTTTGTTTTCTAAATGTTTATTTTATTATTTAATATATTTTTCTTTCTAGAAGTTTTTTACTTAATCGAAATTCATTTAATCGTTTATATCAAAATTATATATCGGAAAGATCTTCGTATTTAGAACTTTTTCAAAGGTTTCATTTTTTCTTCTTCTTTCTTTTTTTTTTCTAATAAATAAAATTTTAGTCTTCCTCGTGCAATAAAAATTCTTCATCAATTAAAACTTCCAAATAAATTGATAGCTTTAATTGATAATGTTAATGGAATTAATTACAAATCAACTGTATCATCATCAGCATCATCATCATCGATTAGTTCGGCAACAACAACAAGTAGTAATTATGTAACACAAAATGAAAATGATATTCAAACTGAAGGAGATATGTCTTTGTTTGAATGGATTACTGCTCAAGTAATTATTTTATTTCCATTTTTTTTTTCTTTATCAACAATTATAGTCAATAGTTTTAAGAGAAAACTTCAGTTAGAAAAAAAACCTTAATGGATTTTTCTGATAATGTTTATATTAGAGATGCAAGGATGTGGACGATTTTTTAAAAATTATTGAATAAACAATAATATTAGTTATTACCGTATGTTTATTGATGAGTTGGTAATTGTCATAATTATATATACTTGGATCTGATCAAAAGTTCGTACATCGTTAAATAAAAATATAAAGATAAGGAGATATTTTTAGTTTGTTTTTGTTTTTTTATTAAATGTTGAAGGATAGTTGCCATGATTATATATATATCAATTTCATTCTTTCTAACAACTTAGTGAAAGTTGTTTTTGAACTCATTGTCGAAAACAATTTTAGCTGCCTAGGAAACTACATGAGTTAGTCATGTTTCATTTGTTTTAAAATTTAACGAAATTTCGTTAAATCATATCGGTTGCATTCTAGCAGTAGTAGTGACGAGTGATAGATTTATTTTATATAGATTAGTTATAAGTCATCTGAGGCTAACTGACCTATTGACGATGAATCGTCAAAGACTATTGTTCATGAGGGCAGATTTGAACACAAACTTTGTTTAATATATTCTTTAAATCAAATAGTCCTGAGTATAGATAAAGGCAAGACTGTAAGCTATACGTATTATATTGAAAATTGTCTGAAGTCTTTTGTAAATGTAATATGAAAACAAAAAGAGGCATCAAGTGCAAAATATACAAAACTGCTTGATGACCATCGTTGATTTCATATTCATCCCATGCTATTAATTATTGGACAGAAGAAGTCATCCATATAATGTCGCAGCAGTCATATTTTCCATATTTAATACTACCTAATCTTTGGTTAAGCATGCTTATCGAACGGAGTTTAATTGATTAAATAAATGATCTATAATGTGCTCATGTAGTTTCCAAGGTAGCTAAAAATTTTTTCGACAATGAATTCAAAAAAACTTTCACTAAGTTGTTAGAAAGAATGAACTTGATATATATATATATATATAATCATGGCAACTATCCTTCAACATTTGATAAAAATAAAAACAAAAAAACAAACTAAAAATATCTCCTTATCTTTATATTTTTATTTAACGACGGACGAACTTTTTGTCAGACCTAAGTATATAATCGATATATGAACTATAATACATCTCATATATTAATCAATGAGAACTTTAGTTGGTTTTTATAATCCAGTTTTTAGATCTATACTGAGAAATCAATAATCAATATTTCGATGTCAAATTTTCTATATAAATAGGTCGAATATCCTGAAAATTTTCGTCGAAATGAATGTTCTTTTGTCAAAATATTGAATTTTCAAGCAATATCAATTTTTGTGAGATATCCATGACGAACGATTATTTTTTTCTCAAAAATCAATATCGTGAAAAAGAAATATTCATTTTGGCTGCCACTATCAGCATATTCTACTGATTATTTGATCTATTTATAGACAAGATTTGTCATAGCAATAGTGATTTTTTATGTTTCTGTATATACCGAAAACTGAATCGAAAGTTCAGTAAAATAACCATAACTTGGCTCCACAGATCCATGCAAAAACTAAGATGTTCTTGTTGGTAAAGCATAAAGTCAAACAGTGAGCATCAGTTTCGGTGATTCTTTCATTAATTTATTATTAAATATTTAGTTCTCTCATTTGCTTCTATTTTAAACATGAATATTGAAATTTATTGTTTTATAAAAAAAAATATTAAAATTTGAACACTTTCTTGATAAACTATACATATTACAAATTTAATATTTTCAATTACAAAACAAAACTAAGGACGAAGATAATCGTCATTAGACATGAGCAGAGTTGTTCATATTTTATAGGATTGAAGAAGCTAAAATTTCTATAGAAACTTTGAAAATTATCGAAGAAAATGGTTTCATTTTTGAAGTACTCGAAATAGTAACCGAATGGAAGAAGAACAAAACTTATCGTGACCCAACTTTTTCAACAACAGAAAATATGTCGTCTGTCACTAATCCGTTCTTCCCATAGAGTCTACTGTAATCCTATTCACCTCGTTACGACTTTATCTGCTTCTTTTTATCCAGGGTAAGATAAATTGTACTTTAAAATCTAGTTAACATAATATTGTAAAAGATTAGCTGAAAATCTGACATTTTGAGAAACAAACTTTTCTCTCCCCTCGTAATCGAGAACATTTAGAAATGACAGAGAATTTATTATTCATTATTGCTTAAGACTGACCTTTTTTGTAGGATACGCTCTATTTAAAATCTTATTTTTTTGTTTAATCAGTTAGCTAATGTGAAAGTCGACGATATAATCAATGGATGTACACATTTCATTGATGAGGTAAATAAAAAATTTTTCTATTAGAATAATAATTTTAATTTGAAAATGTATTCTAGTGTTCCGAAGAACTTTTATCATCATTAAATATAGAAATAGATGTTTTATTTAAAAAAATTTCAAATCCTGAATTAAAACATATGATTGGTATAGAAGAACGTTTTGCTCTTTTACAAAATGAATTAAAAAATGCAAAACATTTACAACATGAACAAAAAGATTGTGCTGAGGTAAGGGAAAAAAAAACAGAATTTTCTTTTTCATTAAATGATAATTTGTTTGTCTCAGTATTTGATTAGTCAACGACAAAGATTTAGTTCAAATGTTGGTAATCAAAGAGATAAAACTTTAATAAAAGATATATCGGGTATTCATTCACAAAATTTAATTGAAATTAGTAAAAGACATCAAAAATTAATTGACATTGAAAAAAAAATTCGAAAATCAAAACAAGAAATTATTGATCAATTACATCGAAGATTTAAGTAAGATAATTTAATAATAAAAAAAAATAATTTTCTGTTTTTTTTTTTTTTGTAGAAGTCTTATGGTTCTTCAACGACATTTAGTCGATCATGATACTAAACTATCGGTATATACACATAAATTAAATCGAACAAGAAAAACTATGACATTTTTACAACAACTTAATCAAGCACCTAATCTCTATTATTCATTTTTATATGAATGTATAAGAAGAAAACAATATTCAAATATTTTTAATCAAGTATGAAATTTCTCTTTTCATATTTAAGAATAAATATTATAGATTTTTGATCTATTTTCTTTTTTTTTTTTTGTAGTTTTCCGAAATAATTCATCATGAAACAAAAAATATTCATAATGATGAAATATCTAAACGAGAACAGTTTATTAAACAGTATGGTAAGATATTTTTTTTGATTAATTATTTTATTTAAAATTTTCTTATTAATTCTTATTTTTTTTTAGAACCACATTTTCTTTTTAATTTATTACCAGCTCTTAAAATATTACCAACATTTTTCATTGTAAGATTTATATATTTAATTTTTTCCTATGAAAAATAAATTCGTCTGTTTTTTATATATTTGATATAATAGAAAGAACCATTACCATTATTGGATTTAAATTTACCAGATATAACATTAAATGAACTTGATCAATTATTTGAAGAATTTCCTGAAATAAAACAACAGAATAACAAGTATTTGTTTTGTGTGTGTGTTATTTTTATTTTATATTATTTATTTTAATTAATTAGTGAAAATTCAATTGTTGATTGTACAAAAAATCTTTATTCATTAATTCATTGTACTAAAATATTTCATCAAGAAGAATATCCAACAACGATTGTACCACTTTCCGTATTAATTCCATCAACAACAACAATGATGAATGAAGATATACAAAAACAAATTCCATCACCAACAAATAGTAGTAGTCGATCAACTGTTGTTCGTTCTCCATCATCATCTGATGTTGAATCACCAAATGAATTATTATTACCACAAAAATTATTATCACATGATAAATTAAAACAAACTATGGATGAATATATTATTCAAAAAATAAATGAAAATCAATTGAACATTGAACAAGAAGATAAAAATGATCAAACACCTACAGAAAAAGGTTAGATGAGAAGAAGAAAAAACATAAATATTAAAAGTGTTTTATTTAAAGTTATTTTCATCTTCCTTTTTTAACAAATTATTTTACAATATAAATTAAAATATTTAATCTAGTTTACAAAAATGAAATCAATTTGATTCGATTTCAAAAAAAAAAAGCGAAGCGATCTCGTCACTGAATATTTAATTCTTTATGTGTTCGAATTGTTAGTTTCTATCAAGTCATATTTAAATACTTTTGTTTTTTTTCTTTTGAAAGTAAATATCTTAGAAAATATGCAATTTCGATATTCTGGAGTGATTCTATCATTCATTTGAAAAATTCCAGTATCTATGTAACAATATACTACGGATATGAATCTTTTTCACAGTATTTAGCACTCATTTAGATGTACATAGTTTTAATGCAATAGCAATTTATTAGTTAGAGAGATACTCTCGTTAGACAACTTCTAGTTTTGATACAGAATAACTCATAAACACATGATGCAATTATATTGTGTATAAACTTTGATAATGTTTCCTTTTTTTTTTTGCACAAATTCAGTTTTTAAATAATTTAACTGTTTTTTGAAATCTATCAATTTCATCTAGAGATAGTTTCAATAACAAAATTATCAACAGATAATGAATTAAATGAAACATTAACATCGTCTACAAATGTAACAACAAATACAATAAGTAATAATGAAGAAGAAGATGATTATGTACAATGTACACTTGAAGCTGTTTATACATCAACTGAAATGGCAGTTTCTCCTTCTCATCGTCTTTGTGTATCACAACAAACTGATAATGAATATTTACATGATATTCGAAATGATTTTATATCATTAAAAACTCAATATGAACAAACAAATAAAATCCAACATGAATATTTAGTAAATTATCATGAAACTATTTTAAAAATTATTATAAATCTTCAACAATTAAATTATGAACATGAACAAAAAATTGAACAATTACATTCAGAAATTAATAATCATATTCAAGATAATGAAACATTAAAAGTATTTAAATAAATATTGACTTATTTTTTCTTATTTTTTTTTTTTCTTATTCTAGATTCAATGTGATGTAAATGAACAAATAAAACAAGAATTAATATTGAAATATGAAACACTTGAAAATAATTTTGATGAATTTCGTCGTACAGCTGAATTAGAAAAATCTCAAATAGTTAAAGCATTTCAATCAGATTTTGAATTTGAAATAGATAAATCTTCTAATGAACAAGATAAAAATCAAATATTAACAACAACAATTGATATACAAACAGATGAACAATTAAAATTTGATAAACAAACAAGTATTATATTTAATACTGAACATCAATTAACACAAACAAATCAAATTGAATTTATTGATCAATCAATTCAAACATCAACCGATGATTATGATGAAACAATTCGTCGTTTAACAACAAAAGAACAACAAATACAATTTAATTTAGCTATACAACGTGCTGTACAAAATGCTACTGATGGACAAAAAAAACAAATTAATATTTTAGAACAACAATTAGAAGATAAACGTTTAAAAATTATTAAATTAAAAGAATGTATTAAAAAATTACAAAATTTTTATACATTATCATCAACACCACCATCATTAATACCATCTATAACAAAATCTGTTATGACAACATCAAATGATGATGAACAACAATTAAATAAAGATGAAAAAAATAATAATTTTGATGATATTAATAATCGAACAACATTTATTAAACGTAGTGAACCTATTTCAATGCCAAGTACATTTATTGCGCAAAGCATGTTAGCTGCTGGAAATGCTGCTACATCACCTAAAACGTAATTATTATTTTTTTTAATTCTTCGTTAACTATGAAATATTTAAATACAGATAAACTCGATTGCAAAATCAAATTATGTCTAAATAATATAAGAAATGATTTTTTTTAAGATTTACCTTTCTATATCAAAAAGTACTCTTTTATATAGTAGTAACAAAGTATGTCGCTTTGCTTTGTTGTAAAATATCAAACCGAACCTCGCTTAAAAAGTTTTCTGTAATAGCAAATATTTTTTTTTTATTGAATAGATCTATCGAACTAAAGAAAAATCAATAAAATTTTCTCTGTTAGTACATTTAAATTGTTTCTATCTTTAGTAAAAATTTTAAAGAATTTACTGTTACTATTGACAGACAATAGATATTACAATCTAAAACAAATGAATTTTTATAATGTTTGATTACATCAATCTATAGAAATAGTTAATTAATAATAGATTACTATCTTCATAATAATTCATTGATGAATAATTCATGAGTAGTTAATGAAAGGAGTATTGAAAGATATAGCAAGAAAAGTGAATCATCCGCTCCTCTATTTCCTATTCACATAGCATGATAGATAGCCTTGATCCTGTCAAAAACCGTACATCAATCACATCTTATTATAATATATATGAACAATAATTCTGTAGAGATTATGCTAACAGCTATTTCATATAAAGTCAAAATAGAAGAACCCCTGTACTCGAAGTCCTCTATAATGTTTTCAAACAAATTCAGTTTTTAGAGTAAAAAAATTTTTTATTAATCTTAAATTGTCTTGACCAGGTACTGTCTGTATATAAAATATGTTTCTTCAGACGTCAAATATTCATAACTAAGAATAATCTCTAGAAATTATTATTATCCTTTTCTGTCGATGTCTGATATTTTAGTTATTTTACACTATGTGAATATCACTTATTCTGAGAAATGAGCATTTGAACACCATTACAGATTAACAAGTTCATATTTCTTCTACTCGTAATGTCATGATACACGTTTGGAATTTTTTTCGAGGTGTATAGTAGAAGACTTCACTAATCTCGTTTGTAGAAACAAAAAATAAATCATTCAAAGAACAATGGACCTAAGTAGAGGCTAATGATTATGACATGGATAGTAATGTGTGTTACTATGTAATTCCATAATTAAAGACAAATAATCATAATGAATACCACATAGTGACAAGTATATGTCTCTACAGTCACTTCTTTTTCAAAATAAAGTAAATATTTCTGAATCTGCATCTCTTTAATTTAATTAGTGTTTTAATATCTTCTGTCGGATCAAAAAAAAAGAAGAATATTAATTAATTTATTATCTTGTTATTTAAAGAAACTCGTTTTATATCAATCAAAATTTGACATGAAGATTGAAATACAGTATCTTTTCCAGTAATTCTTTTTGTAGAAGTCGAGTTGATAATTCTCCCTCCCCTAGTGCGACGAGAGGTATATTATCTATTGATTTGAAAAGATAAAAAAAACAATTCTAATAATTTTCTTTTGTTTGTTTTTTCGTTTTTCAGTGAACAACCTATACAACCAACAGTTAATAATCTATTAATGGAAGCATGTTTTAAATCATCTCCAAATGAATCAAGTAATGCTGTAGAATTATATACACCATTTGCTGCATCACCACCAAGTCAAATAACAAATCCATTATTAGCACAAACAACTGTTCCAATATCTTCAGTTGTTAGTTCATCACCAATTGTGTCATCAACATCTCGTATATCAACATTAACAATAAACTCTCCACCACAAGCAACACCAATTGCTTTTTTTACTGTTAATCGATCAGATCATGTTATTATTTATTTTGATACAACATATCAACATTATATGATATTTACTTATTTATCAACATTACATTTTATACATTCAGATTGTTATGAATTATTTAATATTCAACAAAAACAAAATTCAAATCAACAAATAAATAATACAAATGTTATTGATTCAATATCAACTGATAATGGAAAAAATTTAACAAATATTCCATCACTTATCAATACATCTATGATTAATTCAGCATTAATTGGTAATAATGTATTTAATCCATCAACAACACCATTACTTGGTCAAGTTACCGATAAAGAATATTGTCAAGCTAAAAAAGCAAATAATCGTTTTAATGTACCATTAGGTACGAAATTCTATCGAGTTCGTGTTAAACCATGGAAACCAACAATATCTTCTTCACCAAACTAATTCATAAAAATATATTTATTAATTTGGTGCTAATTTGTCCGTCCCATTAGCCTTTTTTTTTTTTATTCTCTCCTTCTATATCTATGACTAGTCATGATTACTTTTTTTCTTTCTTCATGTGTGTCATTTTTCTCAAACAAGTGTATGTCTGTGTATGTGTATTTTAAACATTTTTTTTTTCTTCTATTCAACTCATCGAGGTGTAATGTGCTTTTTTTCCTTTTTTTTTTTTTTTTGATAATATTTTGTACAGAGTGAAAAAGATCAATCACGCATGATTAAACAATGATGAAAGAAAAAAGAACAATAGATATTGTATTTTATGATTGATGATTTACAATAATATTTATATTCAAAAAAATGTACTGTGTATCAGTTATTCTACGATTGAGTATATAGTTTAATATTGTCAACATAAACCAGACTGTTTTAAAACAATATGGATAAAAATAGTAAATGTTTATTTAGTAATTACTAATTTGTATCTTCTATTTTCTAATCTTCATACTAATGAAACTCCCCGAAAAAAAAAAAGAAATAATTTGCTGAAGAGTCTGACTTATTGAGAGTATGTCAGACCTTTCTGGTTAATTGACTTATGCATATATTTGTGAGCAAATATAGATAAGCATGTCATTGAAGGTTCGAGTTTGAACTATAGTTCAAACTTGTATCAATTAAAAGACTGAGAGCGAAACTCGTGAAGTTGCTGTTGGATATAAAACTTTTTATTCGTGAACTTCAACAAATTGATAGTATTTATTTTTATGACCCGGTGTAAAAGTCAGAACTTGATTAAACAAATTTTATTTATTAATAGAAACTCAATGAAAAAATTGAGATTTGTTCAAGATCTTTTGCTGAATTCAAGTTTAGACTAGTTCAATACTTGGATCTTGTATTCGACACTGATATATATTTATCTATGCATTGTTAATTATATCAAATGCATTTGTACATTATTATTTTTTTTGTCAAATACAAAAAGAAAACGAATTAAATACATTAAGTTTCATCTTATTGATCAGATGATTTTCGTAATTTGTATATGTTCAATTTGATTATTGTCAATTAAACTCTAACTATATATTTTTGTTGATTGGGATAAAATTGTTATTATATGTTTCAACTAATAAGATTACATTGTAGAAAAAAACATGATCATCATGAGCATTTTCATATAAAATATTTAAATAGTTTTGAATATAGTACTAAAAGAAAATTATAAATGCAATTTTAAACAAAACTTGCGTTATAGTTATGAATAAATTACAAAGAAAGAATATGAATATATTTGTACTCGAATTTCGTTGATTGATATATTCATAGTAATTAAATGAGTAATAAATATAAAAAAAAAGACAAAATAAATATGTTGAATAATGTGTGAAAAGTAGAATAATGTATTTCAAGTATTAACTGAAGATCTTGGAATATGAGCTCGTGGAAAAACACCAAATCCAGTGTACATAAATACAGATTCATAATTTGATCTTAGACGATCTTGATATTCGTCTTCATCAATTGTATATTTATCCTGTGGAGATGATACCACTGGAGAAAAAGCAATTGCCATAGCAGCTAATCCACTAATTGCTACAGCTATAGCTCCAATACAAATAGCAGCAATACCTATGACTTCTATCATAATGAATTTAATAACGATTATATTAATAGTCCGAATAAAGAAGATTCATAAAACGAATATGCTTCTTTGTATAATATATACCGTTTAAGTAAACGTCAACGAGAAAAAACTTTCAAGAAAAGTTACTATTTTTCGTTATTGTAATTCGCTATTGGTCACACTTCATGCACATAAGTGCGTATATAACATTTTGATATTAAACAGAAGAAAAAAAAACGAAAGGTAACATAATTAGAGATAAAAAACAACAAGGTAACAAGGAATCTGTCAAAATATACTAATATGTACAAGTGTCTATCAATAACCTATGTCGTAACCATTGTTTTTATTGCTTTAGTTTTTATAACAGCTAAAATTTTCATATTATTCAGTTGATTAGAATTAAGAGATGAAAATCTATGTTTTTCTCTATATTCCACTGTTGATAATTGTTGAATAGGTTTGTCACTTGATAGTTGATTGTGACATTTGAGATGAAAATAATAAAGCTCTTATTTTAATATTAAATTATATTTTAATTGTGGATAAATACCTTCAATACAGTAGTCAATATCATTTCAATATAATTATATCGAAAATAGTCATTGCACAACTCATAACAACTGTAGCTATAGATTATTCAAATAATATTTTTTTTTTGTCGATATATATAATGATCATCGAATGCAAGAACTTAATTAGTTTCACGACTTTATAAAAACTGATTGTGACATTTTTATTTTTGTAGGAAAAACAAAATTACGATGTTGTAAATCTTCATTTAATTTATTTTTCAATGAATTTTGATGTCAATTGACAAATGATTGGTATCAAAATATCGGATCTAGTCAATGAAATAAGGCATCAAAACTCTTAAACATGCGTAAGACTTAATGAGATGTGATTTAAAAAGATATTTGCATTGTATATCATTTTTTATTCTTTTCTTATACTTTAAAAAAAGCATGACAAAAAGATTGTTTATGCTTTCTATCATTTGAATCATCAACAAACGTAGGTTGAATAGTTTATTTTACGCTGTTTTGAGTGTCTAAGTCAGTTACTCTTCAAAGACTGATGTGATGAATTAGTGAAACTTAAACTATTCTAAATTCACATAAAGTGGCAAATTTAATAAACCATTATTTTTTTAACTATCTAGAATAAGATAAATAGGACGCGAAATTCAATCTGTTTTTACACTCATACCGTTCTTTTTCTAAAAAGAATCATGAAATAAAAATGATGCAAAACTAATGAAACCAATATGATGTTTTCGCTATTTATAAAATAGGTAATGATTAAATTTGTTTTTCTTCTTTTGAATATCTTTACTACTCTTACTTTTAGATTCATGAAACTCATATGAAATTATTGTTTTGTTTACTTCAAGCAGTTTTTTATTTGCACAAACTAATAAGTCAAAAATCAATATAGAATAATCTTAGTTTTATAAATATTATTTTCATAATGTGCTGGTTTCATTAAATTTTTATTTTAAATATCTACAGGAGAAATAGTCTAAAGTCATGCTTCGGACGATTCGTCTTTCATCCTTTGACTCTTACAAAAGTTGTTGGAATATGGAACATATTACTAAAATTCTGTAGTTTCGTAATTTTATTATGGTCTCGAGATGTTTTTATATAAATAGACTTTCTATTGTTAACTTTGCATCACTATAGTCTTCTTCAGCCTTTTGAAATCATGATGTTGTGTATAAGAATGATATCAAATAATGGTTGCTTTATGTGTACAGACACCAAACAGTTGTGATACTTGGCTTACATTGACAAGATCAGAATATAATAGGATTCTTATAAGAGAAAACTATATTCAAAACTGATATCTTGAGAAATTACTATGTTAGTTTTGTATACAATAATGTATAATGTCGTCTGTTTCTTTCGAGAGGTATTTATTTACGACCAGAGATTTTTAGCGTATGTCTACTATTGTTTGATTTACTATCATTCAAAATAAAATTGATATCATTATGTCAATACGACCATTCATATCCTCAAACATGATTTCTGTTTTCTTTCATACGAAATGAATCACTTATATTTTAAATGTTTCTTCTTTCTTCGAATATCGATCATGCATGAAACAACAAAAGAAACATGTTTATTCATATGAAATAATACGATAATAGTAACAAAATGATCACAAAACAAATCAAAATAATTTATTTTACTTATTTTTTCGTTACATTTGAGCTTCCTGATACATCAAAACAACAATTAAAAATTACGAAATCTAGAAAAAAAAAAAAGAGAGCTGAATATCTTAGAACTAAAAGCATTCTCTAGTTGAGCTAGACATAACAAGTCAATATAAGTTACGAGACGAATAAATACTTCAACATGAGTATTTCCTAAATGTAAATTGTATTTAAACTATTGAATCTGTAATGTTATACATACCATGACAAGAATATTTTAATTAAATCTTGAGATAAAAATTGAAATTTCTTGATTATGAATTAAAAAACAAAAAAAGAAACGCATGAATACATTTTTTTTTTGTATTCAGAACACTTGAAAATAAAAAAGAAGTGAGAATATATTCAAGAATATCTAACAAAGACAATAGTATACTTCATATTTCAATTGAGAATCTTTAAACAAAACGTTCAGAAAAAAATCTAAGTCACTGAAAACATATAAGAAAAATAAACGTTTCAAACTATCAATATATTTTCATAAGATGCAACAAACATCGACTCTTGATTTTATTTCGTAACAAATGTTATAAATATATCCTATTTTATCTATTAAATAATAATCAAGATTTATTAGTTTTAAATTTTTGTTGTATTTCTGTTTGTGTATGTTTTATTGTTGATGATTGTTGAAAAAGTTTATCAGCTGATAGTTTATCATTACATTTAATATAAAAATAACGAAGTTGTTGTTTTAACATAAGATTATCTTTCAAATGTGGAAAATTATGTTCAATAAATTGATGAATTTCACGACCTTTAGCTAAATCTTCAGCAATCATAGCACAATTTATAGCAACTGCAAACATTCGTAAATCAGGCAATTTTTTTTGTCGATTGACATAATCATCATAGATTGAAAGTGCTTGACGAGCTTGACTACTCTGTAAACCTAATAGACGCATTTTTTTTGTTGTATTTAAACGATCATGATAGTCGACATCATCATTCGATTTTCTATCCGATGAAGTTGATGTTAAATAACGAATACTGGATGTCAAAAGAGTAAGTACTTGATGGAATGAAACAGGTCGATTGTGAGATATAATTGAAAGCATTTTTCAAAAGTATACTAAACTTAATGATATAATATAATTTATTAAGAATTCGAATAAGAAAAGCAAGTAAACTAAAGAAGAAAAAAAAAATGGCATTGGAAGATATCATTGACCATCAGCAAAAGATGTCACTTCATACCAGTTTGAACTAATTTTTCGAATCATGATCATTTGAAACATCCACAAGTCATTTTAACAAATTTCAATTAAAGTTTTTCCCTGATAAATTTTAGAAAGAAAAATCTTTGAAGTCGAATCTATTTTATCCGTTTCTTATTTTCCGATGAAAATAAACTTTATAAATTATAATGAAATTTTATGACTAGATAACTTCTCTATAAATATAAAATATTTCTAAGAATGATTCATTTAGTAGATTATTTAGATTTAGCATCATGATCATTTACATTTCTTCGATTTCTTATGCTGTAAATTATAATTTTCTAATGATATGTTGTTTCGTGGAACCAAACAAAATATATAAAAGCAATCCGAGACAAATGATAATCTTAAGAATGAGTGTGTTGAAGAAGGCGTATCTCTTCAATAAATGTATTTATGACGACAGACAAAAGAAGAAAGCAAGCAAACAAGTAAAACTATCATTAACTTATAAAATATCTATTCATAGATACTTATGCTTCTATATAGGCACGTATAAGGAACATTATATCTACATTACGATAAACAATCATATTGAACTTTTGTTTTTTTCTCAATAGAACGCATGTCAGAATAAAATTCTTGTTCATAATTATACGAAGAGTTCATATTTTTTTTTCTTTCATATTTATAGAGATAATTAAATAAGTTATTGAGTCCATTATTTGCCTAATGATAATAATCAACACTCTCTTATAGATAGATATAGAACAAGCATAAGTAATTATGTTTCATAAACTATTTCTGTACACTTAACACTATATCGTATATCTATGCATTTGATTGTCTTTATAATTCTATTCGATTTAGTAATTTTCCTATTGACGACAAATCTCAAATAATAATGATACGATGTTGGTAAATGTGAATCTGATGATAATCAATCATTGAATATTCTCTTCTTACTTCACTTGACATTAAATTTGTCTATATTGAATATGTTGGACAAATTTAATTGTAGAAAAAATCATATTTGTTACGACTAAACTGAATTAAGAATTAATTATATTCATTTAATAATTGTAACAAACTACTCTTAGTGAGGGATAAAATATGATAAAAATACATCAAATTGAAATAAGTGATCAATGGAAAATTATTCATGTATTTTTGAGAGATTTTGGTGTAAGTCTTTAAAAAATCAGAATACAACGAAGCAAATAATTAAGGTAAATAGAGAACTAAGTTGATAATAGACATCAACTTATAAAGATATTGTTTCCATATAGATGAATACATTCTTGTTTTATAATATTCCAGACAGACTGCGAAAACAACAAAGTACTTCGCAACAGCTGCCATACAGTAGTTTTTTTTTTCAGAAGTTATTTTTGTATTGTCAATTTTCCAGCTTTTTCTATCAACAATATTGTATCTAAGAATAATTTATAACAAAGAAATCAGTATATTGAAATTAATGTGATAACACTGAATTTTTATAGATCCGATACGTATTTTTCTTAAGATATTTTTAGAATTAACTAATTTCGAAGATCTATATTAGAACTAAGATAGAAACATTACTCATCAATTACAAAGCTATAATATCTATTAAACACATGACTTTCTTTTTTAAAATCTCTCTTTAATTAAAATAAATTACTTGTTGTCTTCAAATATTCTTTCTAATCAAAAATCATTTAGTTATCGTTACTTTGTTTGGATGCTATTAATAGGAATATAAACATAAGCAGACAACATATTTATGTATATATATATATGTAAACGCTTGTCTATGTGATGATAGAGCACAGGCATTCGACATAAATTCTATGTCAATTTTTTCGAAGAAATAGTTCTATGTAAAGAAAAAGAGAGGAAAATATATATATACCAATATGCATATATATAGAAAAAAAAGAACGTAATACATAGATCACGCAACCATTCCAACATTTTCTCATACATCAATTATATCATTATATGAGATGAAAGGTTGTATTCCTAATGCTAGATATTATTATGTAAGATGATACTATCTATGAGTTTAATTAAGATAAAAGTTTGCATTGGCCACAATCATTGAATACAATATCTAATTGTTTTAAAACAGCTTTCTCCTTTAATTCTAATCATTTCATATGACATTCAATATGCACAGATTCACTACCTATAAATAGTTGATCGAATCTTTATCTATGTAGTATATTTATGCAGCAATTTATAAACAAAGATAGAAATATTGTTTTTGCTAGATATGTAAACGCAAAGAGTTGTCAAAAGATATATGAGCATGTTATTCTTAAAAAAAACACATTAGAAAACTATTCGTTGATAATGTAAATATCTCTATTTGTCTACTCGTATTTTTCTTTGTTTTTTTTTTTATTCTAATTGAAATAATAATTAGAAGATATAATGTTAGATCAATGACATGAAAAACTTTCCATTATCATATCTCGTTTAATTGATTTCTTTGTTTTGGTTATGTTTTTTAGATATTTCTTTACTTAAGTACGGTCTCATACACATAAGAACATCTGTTAAAAATTCTCATGATACGCATAACAAATATGGAGTCCAATTGATAGTTTTGTGAAACATGCTTCAAAAGAAATTATTGACATATATAGGGTAGAAGTTTGCAACGAACTTATGAGTCACATAATCTATGTCAAATGAAATCAACAGACTTTGATAAACAAACTAGAAAAATCTTATTACAGACATGACAGACATTTCAGCAATAATATACTACAGACATTCCCAGTAACCTTTTCCCTCTCTGCCAAAGACCGTGACACATCTGGTTGATATACAATCACAGACCATATATTACTAACACCTCGCTATAATCAGTGAACTGCTTCCTTATGATATTTGAGAACGATTAAGTAAACGGTTGGTGAAGAAATCTATGTCAAAGTAGAACAAATAAAATGATCTAACTGTAAATAGTAATAGTAGTTACATCGTTTTAAATAATGTAATCCAACAAAGATTGTGTTAAAAGCATTTAATATGCCGAACATATTTTGTAATCATCTTAATGTTAACTCATTCATAAAATATCTCAATTACAATAATACATTTAAAACATAATCCATTAACAAATATCAATCATCATTTCTTTTTACAATTTGTTATAATTATAGAACATGTTAATCTAATACCATCGAATATTAACCACAAATATGAAGTGGGTCAGTAGGTACTACACTTATCGAAAGAGTATTTTTTTTCTCAAGGCTATAGAAAAATTGTTAAATATGTGATAAATAATACGGTGAGAAGAAAAGGATAAATAAGTACCATTTCGATAACTGAGTTTATTGATGATGAAAAATAAAAATCAAACAAATAATTATCAAATATTAAATGAAATCAATTTGAAGATAAAACATTCTATAATCCATTGAAAATATGTTTAATTTTGTTTTGTTTTTTATTAGAAAAACTACTTAATCTGAATATTGATCATAAAGTACAGATGAACAGTTTTCTGAAGATTAAGTCTTGATTCACAAGTACTTTTTATTCTACTTGTTTAAAAAAAAAAACTGTATCAATATCATCATTTGTAATGCACATAATAACGAATCTGTCAATTGCTACTTGACAAAGGACATTGTTTCTTTTGTCTACAGATAATTGCTACATTAATCAAAATATACATTCAATCAGTAAGCTTATATATCTGTTCAATGCTCACTATATGTTTGCCATGAACCTGACATTAAATTTCAAGGTTTTGATTAAGGTTGATATAATATTTTTTAAAAAGTAAGATGCATCATTCTTTCGACATATTATTTCAATTTTAATCTTGTTTATTCATCGATGATATTTTTTTGTCTTATTGTTTTTATGCTTTTATTTTGTTTTCCTTCATGTACATTTATTTATTTTTACCTTGAAAACTAAAAATAACCTTGTTTTCGTATCAATAAATCATTGAGTTTTTTTTTTTTGTCAATTTCAAAATATTTCTCTCTAACTAAGATTATATCGGTCAAGGTGATAGATGTATATGCATAAATACATTTTAACAAGGTCTTATTTATTTTTTACATTTCTACATATTTATTTATTTTTGCTGAGGGGTTTTTTTTTCTCAATATCTATATACACAAAAGAATATGATATCTATTCGAGAGAAATAAAGAAAAAGAAAAGAACGAAAAGGACAGGAAAGTTCTATGGATAAATATTACAATAAAATAAAATGTAAAGAATAGTAAATAAAAGATAAACGTTTGTATTATAATGAGATCTTCTGTATTTACATTATAGAAGCACAAAGAATTATATAGGACAATAAATACAATTTCTTTTTTATTTTTTTTGTACATGGACTGAACACAAAAATAATATAGGTATACATATATATTTATATCTAAGACTGTAGACAAGACAAAATAGAAATAAACGAACTAAATCCATTCTCCAACATAATGTTTTGTTTTTTTTAGTTTTCTATAATACTATCGTGTGTTTTACCACTTACTTGCTGATCGATAAAGATGGAATGCATTCTCAGTTTAATTTACAAGAGTATCTTTTTTTTTTTTACCGTTTTATGTGTTTTTTTCTTTTTTGTCTCAATTAACCACTGTTTCCGAATGAGATAGAAATAAAATGAATGGAGAATAGATTTATATGTGTACATTTATGTTAATATCAGACATGAGACGTCAATTTTGGATTAAGCAAAGAAAAAAAAAAAATAAAGAAAAAAAGAAGGGGTGAGAAGAGAAAAAGAAAAGAAATAAAGCGTTGATTTGTTTTTTGACTTCACCATCTTCAATTGTTTTTTTTTTCGAGTTTGTTCTTAATGCTCACATGATTTTTTTTTGTTTTTTTGTTTTTTTTTGTTAAAGACACTAAAATTGATACACATTTATTGGGCAGCAGAAGCAGCGCGACCAGAAACAACATCAGCATAAGTTGGTCGACCAGCTAAACTAATCAATGGTTTCAATGAACTTGAAGAATTATAAGCACGGGATATAAAAGCAAGATCAGCCAATTCCAATCGAACAACTTTATATGATGGTGACAGACGAACGATTAAATCACGACATGATAATAAAGCATCACTTTCAATCTTAATTTTAAACAAAAAACAAAAAATTATTTTTTATTTTATTTCTAATTTACTTTTGCTAAATGTTGTAAATAAGTTATAGAAGCAAGCCAATCAATATTTATTTCAGGTTCTAATGCTTGTTGTTTTTCTAATTCTAAACTAATTAAAGCCAATGCAAGAATTCGTGGTTTAAATGCAGCTAAACGATGATGTTGTAAACATGATGCTAATTTAAATTCTAAATCAGCATATTTTTCAACTAAAACTCTTTCATTTTCATTTTGACTATTAGATTTTAATAATAAAAGTGCAAAGTACTAAAACAAAATAAATATTTCTTAATAAATAAAAAAAAAAATATTTTTCATCTTACAATTTGTAAAAAATCTACTGATGTAACAAAATCAGCAAACCAATTAAATTTTTCCAAAATTAAACGTTCCATACGAAGAAGTTCATTGGCTGAACAACTTGCATTACAATCAATAACAAATTCTGGTGTTATAGGAATTGTATCATCTTCTTCTTTGCATTTGGCCGCTATATACAAACAACCAACAGCCAAACATTCAAGAAATTTAGGACGAACCTTAATGAAAAAAATTTTTTTTTTATGAAAATTTTTATAGAAAAATACATACTTTAAGTGTAGCCAAAAATCGATCAAGTAAATCAACACTAAGTGCATAAGTATCAATACCAAAATGTAATGATGCTGCCACTTTACGAAGCCATGATGATGCATGATTGCGTTGGGAACTGTTTACTTCGTCCTTAACAAAAAATTTATTTTTTTATTTCAATTTTAAAATAAAATCAAACAAAAAAAAAAAACAAATATTCGATTAATAATGATAGAAGAAAAAAAACCGCACTGAAGTCTATTCTTATAAATAAATAAGACCTTCTCGAGTGTAAACTTAGAAATCTAACTTAGTTTATGTTAATGTATTAAATTTTGACAGAAAGAAAGGACTTCAATTACTATTGCTTGAAAATGTCTATACCTTCGAGACAAAATAATTGATGGACACTCATTATATTGAAAGAAAGAAAAAAAAAAAACTAGGCAGAAACATTATTTATCCGTTTGTATACATAATGTTCTCTTTCTTTGCCATTTCTTCAACAAATGTAAATAGAAGGTATTAACTGTTCTTATCTATATTTGCCTATCGTTTCTCCCAAAAAAAAAAGTTATGTTGGCCTTTCACCATGATCCTTATTATTGTCAATAAGATGTAGTGTTATGCTAAATATGTAAAACAACTGACAAAAATATCTTCTATAAGAAGGAAAAAGAACAAAAACAAGAATATGTTTTTTTTTCCCCTTAGCTTCTTTCATTATATTTCTAGTCTAAGAAAAATAATAAGGAAAAACTTACTAATCTTATTTGATTGAAGATTCGATCTTTCCATGTTCGTTCTTCTTTGGAGCATAATCTTTCTAGGGTTGATGTTAATGAATTTAATGTTTGTCCAGCTGTTCGAAGACCCACTACGACAATTACCATTATGATTTTTTGAAAATTTAAATAAAGGAGTTTGTCGATAACCACTGATTAATAATACCTGTGATAAAAAGAAAGAAATGTGTATGATGCAATGAGATTTAATTCTTCCTTGTTTCAAAATATGAAGCAATGACAAACCTGTTGTTGTTTTTGATCAACACTGCCCTTGCCACCCAGTTGAAGAATATTTATTTTTATTATTTATTAATTGTTGTTTATTGGGCATTCAATTTTAGTTTAGATAGACATTATAAATTTGATGTTTTTGAACATGCCACATTGACATCGACATAATTATGATGATGATGATGATGAAGAAAATTATAAAGAAATAGGAAAGGTTAATTAAGAGAGTCTGCTGTTTTAGCAGTTGCTCGAAGATTGATTAAAATAGGAGGGAAATCAGACCAACATGACGATGTTACACAACTAATTTCTTTGGCCTGTTTATTTTACAGTATATATACTAAAAAAAAAAAAAGAAAAAAGAAATAATATGAGCAAAAATTTTCTTTTTTTTTTGTTAGACTTGTTGTTGTTGTTGTTGCCGATCTACTACTGTCTGTCATGGTCGTTGTTGTATAGTTAACAGACACTCCTTTTTATAGACGCTTTTTTTTCTCTGTTCTTTCTCTTTCTCGACTCTTTTTGAATCTATGTACCCACACTATAAGGAAAGAATGCCGGCTTTTTTTTCTTTTCGTCAGTGGTTTGACATCAACACCAGCAAAGAAAACGACAGAGTAAAGAACAAAAAAAAAAGAAAAAGAAGAACGAACGACGATGATGATCACAAGACTTGCAAGCGAAAGTAACACGGAGGAAGGCAATATGTAAAAGAAACAGAAAAGAAATAATGATGTATACGACGCCATCTTGTTTATTTTGTTCAATAGAGGTAATGACGTCAAATGTGTCTTATAGTGACATCTACAGTGTTTTAATCCATAATTTAATAATTATATTTTGTTATGTTCCTTTTTTTTTTTGAATAAGAGAATTTACGTAGAAACTAAAGTTATTTCTGTTTGGATATTAACTCTTTATGTAACTTTAGCGAAAAAGCATAGAAAAAGAGTTTCTATTTACTATGAAATGTGGCGAAGAGAAAAAGTGAAGGATGCAAGGAAATTTTTTTAAGAGTTGAAAAGATACAAATACAATTTTATTACAAATGGAGAAGGGGAGAGGGGTTGCACACTTCTTTTGACAGCCCCATCGCTACCTATCTGTTTATTCAATGATAGTGTCAAGATGACAAACAATTATTATCCTTATCTCACTTATTCTATTCTTTTTTTTTAATGATTTCTTTTGAATGTCCAAAATACATAACAGCGCATCGACTTGTGTCGTTTTCTCATGATTAGCTCTGTTCGTAGCATCATTTCGTTTATTATGAAACTTTATTTTGTACATTCGAATGTTTGCTTTTTGTTAGTATGTGTAGAGCAAAAAAGTGGTTTTGTTTTGAATTTTATATTTGACAAAAAAAAGGTGATCTTTTGTACAACATATTTTTAAAATGTTTATAACTAAACAATGTAACATGGAAAATGAATTATAATATATAAGAGCGTTCACTTTCTTTTCAAATATGAATCATTAGTATTTATTTTAACTAAAATAATAAGTAATTTCGGATTGTTATCTAATTTTTTTAATATTTCTTATTAGAGTAATAAACAAGTTGATTTTTCGATAGATTGGATGGTAGACTGTAGATATTAGTTTAACTTGCTTGTATTTGGTATGTGTTTTTCTTGTTCTGGCTCGCCTGTTAATATGTGTTTATTTTTTTACATGCCAATATTTTAGTAATATATGAATGGAAATGAAAGAATGTCATGCAAATCGAAATGAGATGATTATACGAAAATATTTTATTAATTGAAAAAAAAAATGTTATATATTCATAGACAAAACATAGCAATTAGAAACATTTAAACAATGTATATTTTCAATTATGAATTTCTTTGATATATTTGATGAATTTATTAGAGAAGATAACTCACATATAGATATTTTAAAACAATATAAATAGAAGTCAGAGATATTGACAAATTAATGCATTTTCAATCAACCTGAGTAATCCATAAGCGACATATGGGTTAGGTCTCTGACGGATGATGAACTATTCAAAATGTTCACCTATCATTTCCTTTCATTGTTAATTTTCTGGTTCCTCTACTCTTTCTGTTGTTTTTTAAAGTTTTAGATGTTTTCAAACATAATAGATAATATTCTATTTACGAAAATCACAATATCTCAAAGGAGCACAACTATGAACTGTGGAGCTGACTCAGAAATAGATCAGAATGGTTTAATGATCGCTCAACCCGTAAAGTAACCCTCTAGTTCAAAAAAGAATCATTCAAGCTGTGAGCGAACTGGATTCGACAAGTGATGTGTCTAGTCAAAAAAGAGTATGTCGTCAATATCATTAGTAGAAATCAGAGAAATTAACACGATGACAAGCAACTTAATGGATAAAATTTCTTTTCTTACCTTAATAGCACCACAGGACGTCCACCGTACTTTTTGACAATTATATTAGTTGTACAAGAAAACGACCTTGTATTTTAAATTTAAAAAACGAAATAATGGACAAACACTCTTTCTATTTCCAGCGATTAGCTTTTTGCCTGCATCTATATTACATAGGAAGGCTCGATAATACATTCGAACCTCTGTTTCCTATCGTATTCTAATGAGATGAGAGAAAAAAAAATAATTGAAAGAAAAATCTCATATTTCATATTCATTGAATAGTTATTAAGTTAATTCAACAAGATGCAATGTTAAGTCTTTGATTTATTTTGATTATCTTATAACTATAAAAATTCTTTCCAGACTAAAAAGATGATGATATATTAATTCGTAAAATAATAAGATATACACAAACATACATGATCGACATATTTTCTCAAGATCAAAGCAAAAACCTGAATATGAACAAATCAAAAACGAAGATAATAATCATCAAATAACAGGAAAGCTAAAATAATTTTTATTTTGTTTGTTATTTTTAGACTACATAACTATTGATGTTTCTATAAAAAGAGAAAGTAGATTAAAAACATACATTCAATCTACTTTATATATTCAATGCATCAGTTATCTGGTAATCGTCATAAATAATATAGTTCAATCAGCATTTCAATTCTTTTTCGTTTAATAAAATTAAGATTAGACGTCAAACGTACTTTTAGTTGACCAATTATCTGAACGAATAAAAAATAGATTTTTCCAAATAGAATAACAAAGAGAGTTGACTTTGACAGCTGATTGTTTATGTAACAGCGTTCTTCTTGTTTTGAATCACCTGCAGCTTTATTCTGAGTTTCTTGTTTCTCAATGTATTTCATTGAAAATATTTTATATATTAACAAATCAATCTCAGATTCTCTATTTTAGTCACACTATACTAAGAATAAAACGAGTATACGTATAGTAGAGCCTTACAGATTAAAGAATTTTTGTAACTTGTTATCTTCTCTATTAAATTTTTCTTCACTTGAGTCCGTGAAACCTTATTGAAAATGGATTAACTTATAATTTTAGTTATCTAGTTAGATCATAGGTATACTTTAAAAAATTATAAAAGTAGTTTTTATCTTTTCAAATGGGAATAAACCGTTTTTTACCCGCGAAGAGATTATTTAGACGTTTGGATGACTTGACCAATTTTAGCTTTATCTATTGAATTTCTTACAAATGGTGATGAATCTCAGGTGTGAAACAATTAGGTGCTCTTACTGCCTTAGTGAAAAATTGTAGGCGAAACAGTTTTCAAAAATTTGACACATATATTTTGCTAATTATTTTACTTTTGAACCGATAAATAGAATGAACTTTTTTGAAAAAATGAGCGAGAAAACATATTTTTCTATTATTTTTTAATGTAAATCGATTCGATTCGTCAATTAGGAATTGGTGAAGTTTGAACAGTTTATTCAATCTTAATTCTTTATAGATTGGAATCGATTGTAATTTAGTATTATATAAGTTTGTATATATGTATATATATATGGAATTTTTTTTTCTTTTGTTATTGAAGAATTTTCAGAAGTCAAGGAAAATACGTATAGAGTTAAATTTATTTGAATAAGAAATAAAGAAGAATGATTAGCAACGCGTTTCGAATGTTTTCTTCGTCAGGCTATACACAAATTTCAGTGAGTGATACATGAGAAAGACATTGAGAAAAATATTGAAAAGGACAGAAACGTAGAAAAAAGTAGTGAGTCGCGAAGGAAAACCAGAAAGGTAGAAGAAGTGCAAAAAATAGTGAGTCGCGAAAGACAGAAGAAAAACTATATAATCATTTTACGAGAAGAGATGATATGGATTTTAATATGTATATGCGACACGACACGAGTAAACTGTGATGATGCATTTGAATTGTGTGTTGAGAATTTTTGTGAGTAAAAATTAAGATGATAAAAAATGGTTTTGATGATAAAAAATTGATATTCATATTGGATATTTAAGAATCAACAATTAAGATGATAAAAATTGTTATTAGATATTTAAGAATCAACAGTTAAGATGATAAAAATTGTTATTAGATATGTAAGAATCGATATGGGATATTTAAGAATCCAAAATTGTTTTGGTGATAGAAAATTTTTTGTATTTGATATTTAAGAATCAAGAACTGATGTTTGAGAATTGAGATAATAAAAATTGAGATTAGGATAATAAAAAATTTTTTGAGATTAAGAATTAGTCTTTAAGAATTGAGAATTGAGATAATAATAAAAAATTGGTATTTTTAGAATTAAAGATTGATGTTTAAGAATTACGAATTGTGATGATAAAAATTGATAGTAAAAATCAGGATAATAAAGATTGAACGTAAAAATCGAAATGATGAAGGAATCGAACATTTGGAGATTGAGAATTTTAGATAATAAGAATTGAGCATGAGAATTTTAAGACAATAGGGATTGAGCATTTGGTTTTGAGAATTGGATTTTTATCATTTAAGATGATAAAACATTGTGCACTTTGAGTTCGATAGTAAGAATTAAGATGATAGAACGATTGAGTATTTAGAATAGGCGAGTAAGAATTAAATATTGAACATAGAAAGTACAAGAGAATTCTATGAAATTTTTGTAGAAATAAGAATTAAGATATAAAAGAATTGAACATTGACCATAGAGAGTACAAGAGAGTCCAATGAAATTTTTGTAGAAATAGAAAATAGAAAATTAGCAGTTGCGGAAAATGTTCGTTATGGAAAAGGACATATATAGAATAAGCATCGAAAAACAATATTTTTTATGGCAAGAGATATATGACAATATTTTGTATGATGAGAGATATAAAACAATATTTCGTATGATAAGAGATATCCAACAATATTTTCTATAATGAGAGATGTACAACACTATTTTGTATTATTAGATATGTACAATAATATTTATTATGATAGGAAGTATAGAAGAATAAGAAGACTAAGAAATATACAATAATATTTTTTATGATAGGAGATATAGAAGAATAAGAAATATACAAGAATATTTTGTATGATTAGATATATACAATAATATTTTTTATGATAGGAGATATATAAGAATAGGAAATATACAATATTTTGTATGATGAGAGTTATAGAACGATATTTTTTATAATTTTGAATATTATTTTGTATGGTAAGAGATATACAACATTTTTTATGTGATAAGAGATTTAGAACAATATTTTTTATATGGTGATACAAAGAAATATAAAAGAGTGATAATTTTTTAATTATTGTTTATATATATATATAGTACAAATAAGTCTATTTTTTATATAGAATAGGAAACATTATTTTTATGTATGCGTAGAAAAAGTATGCATAATGAAATAAGTGTATATATATCGATACCTATACATCGAAGATAGGTTGTTTTTGTCAGAAAAAAAGAGAAAAAAATACAATATCTCTCAGTATGTAGACGGTGTGTATTTTTTATATAATAAAAGGAATAATATTTTTTTGCTATATATTTATGGTAAAACAAACTATACGTAATGAAATGTATGTATCTGTAGAGGATATATAGAAAGCAGTATTCCTCTATATATCTGTTTAGTTTGTTAATAGAAGTATGTTTTTTGATAACAGTTGTTGTCGAATAAATATTTTCAAAAAATAAATGTTTTATTATCAAAAAAA
>CAJNOP010000082.1:699078-791666 GCA_905250075.1 Rotaria sp. Silwood1
TTGAGGCATTGTTATTATATGTAAAAAGAGGAGTAAACTGAATATTTTCCAGGGTGAAGTTCGTTCTATAAAGTGGTGCATAAGAAGATTTCCTGCCATTTGAATTGCGACAATTTTAATAAAAATGCAAAAATTGACAATAGAAATAAATTCTGTATAGATGTGTCTTTTTACTCCATTGAAGTATTTAATGCTAGTCCATTAGCTTTACGTCAAAAACCAATTCTGCACATAGATTTCGAAAAGTATCAAATTCTGATTCTAACTAATCATTTTTCATTTCTTCTATTGACTTGTAAATAATAGAAACCTGAATAATCATTTTATGTCAAGACTTTTACGCTATAGACTACGATTAAAATCAGATTATTTGATTGTTCTTATTTGAATAAAGTATCACTCTGTACAATTAGAATATCTATTTATAGTTTTTCAATTCTTGGTTTTTTTAACTTGCGATTAATCCAGAAGGCAACGATGATACATGACAAATTTTTTATTAAGAGATTTCATTTTTTTTATAGTATAACAGTAATATATTTTTTATAATGTTCTGTTTTTCGTGAATCCATGATGAGTTTATTTTTTAAAATAAAGCTCTCATTCATCGTTCCAACAGAGTCTATAGCAGTAAGATGCAACCGTGAAGAACAACAAACACAATTTTAAAATGATTATCCAGTTCGGTGCATTTAACCAATGTGTTGAAGAATGCAGTTTATATCGTCGTTCTATTGATCATTTTTTATTTGATTTGTCTAATTGGTGTAAACAAGAGTGAAAGGTAGACATCAGTTGAGTAACTCGGCAAATGTATTGTTTACAAATTAATCAAAATATGAACAATTTTATAGAAGAAAAATTTCTCGATATGTATAGTCCACCATGATCGTTGAACGACGAAGCATAAAACAGTCTCAAAGAAAAATGATCGGTAGCAGTCGTTCGTCAATCGTATTGATATTGATCATTATGCAGTGGTAATGATCAATCGATTCGTTCATTAGAAGAAACTTATGAAGAAGAAGAGTGACAACGGCGAGTAGCAGATAAAATTTCTTGATTACTTTTCAATCATTCTTTCATTTTTCATGGATCATCATATTAACTGAGGAAATTTCTTAGTTTTTTTAAAGTCAATTGACTCTCTCCGATTGAGATCCGAGATCATCATCGCACAATGTCTCAAAGATGAATCAAATTTCATTCTATTGACATATTCAATGCATAATTTCACACATTACTCATTACAGGTAGTCAGCGATGCAAGAAAAAAAATCGAAAATGCGACTAGAAGATCGAAAAAACTACAAGCGAACAGTAAACGAATGGTAGTGTGGAACATCCCATACGCCTTTCGTATTTACCCCGTTCAATGGGTGTATTTCCTTTCTAAACATTGAATAGGAAGCATTAGAAAAAAATATCTATCATTTTCTTTCATCGACGTATACATAGCAAAAGACAATTCATAATCAAACAAACAACATTGCCGTATATTCAAGGATTTTGTTTTTCGCACATAGACTGGAATTATTGATCTTCCTATTTTATGCATCTAAAACAATTATTATTTTTTTTCCTTCCCAAAAAAGAAAGAGATTCAACTGTATTCTATTGAATTTCATAGAAAGAGAATATTTTCCTCCTAATAAATGTTCTTAGAAATAGACTCTATCGAGATTTTTCTATTATTTTTAGGTTCTGCCCAATCTCATATTTATTCTTTGCAATCCCAATTATCGATTTTTTTTTCTGTCCTAACCATTCTCCTCTCTGTTTTTTTTCTTGCTGTACTACTTACATTGGTTTCTTACCGCAACTATGAGACGTTTTTTTCTTTCTTGACGAGTATCAAGACGGTTGTTTTTTTTCTTTCTCCGTTGTAACGTTGCGTAGCAAATGATTGTTCTTTTACATCTCTTCTCCATTTTTTGCCAGTTTTTCTCTGTCTCAGTTTGTTTCTTCATGTCGACTTATGACGTACCTTACTTACGGCTCTACGTGACTTGATCATTTTTTTTTCGTTCGATAATATTTCTCTTCATCTAAATGTGTTGAATTGTGATAAGGTGCCGGCAATGCGAATTTGGAGTAAAATGTTTTTTACATTATTTGATAGAGCGTGAGCTGCTGATCATGAAAATCTACTTTTTAGTCTTAGCAAATGCTTCTTTCCGGTCGAAAAATATGAAATATTGCGAAAGTGTCATTTTTCGAGAAAAACATATCTATTTTTGAAATGTGCAAAATTTTCTACTTCTTTCCTTTTTTTCAGCTTCTGAAAATAATTTTTTCAAATTCAGCATCAAAAACTGAGTATAGACAAGTTACAAAATCGACTCTAGACCGAAAACTCTATTGATGATGACGTTTCGAATCATCAATAGAGTGAGATACGTATAGGTCGATTTTGTAAACCTATGTAGTTTTTCGACGTAAGTGATAAAGGCAAACATTTTATCTCATTTCGACTCATCATACTAGCAGTTACAAAGTCACAGACCACTTTTTTTCTTCGTCGAGAAAAATCGATTTTACTAAATTGTGAGCAAAATAGATAGATCGGCACGGTTTTTCATGCTGATTCCGAATAGAATAATCTTACTGCAGGAAAACATAGTTTTTATGAAGAAAATTGAAAAATACGGGCAGAATTCTATCTATTTTGTCTACAATTTAGTAAAATCGATTTTTTTCGACGAAGAAACAAAACTGATCTGTAACTTTGTAACTGCTAGTATGATGAGTCGAATGAGATAAAATATTTGCCTTTATCATTTACGTAGAAAAACTAGATAGGTTTACAAAATCGATCTACACCTACCTCACTCGACGTGATTCGAACCGCCACCACCAATGGAGTTTTGAGTCTAGAGTCGATTTAAGAACTTTTTCTTATTCAGTTTTTGATGCTGAATCTGAAAAAAAGGAAAGTAGAAAATTTTGCACATTTCGAAAACAGATATGCTTTTCTTGAAAAACGACATCTTCGCTATATTTCATATTTTTCGACCGAAAAGAAGCATTTGCTAAGACTAAAAAGTAGATTTTCATGATCAGCAGCTTACGCTCTATTAAATAATGTAAAAAAAGCAAAAAAAAACAAATTTTACTCGAAGTTTGAATTGCCTGCACCTTACATAAGCATGACAACTGTTATGTATTTGTGTTTTTTTCGATATTCTTCAATCTTTATATAATCAACGCTCATCGATTAATTTCTATCTCGTTTTTATGTTATGCATTTGAATGTTCGCTGCGCGTATTGCCTGAAAAGAGAAGAACCGGAATGAAACGATAAAAACATCATTAAACGATATTGGTTAGTTACTATCTCAAAATATATTCCGATCGGTTGATCGCTATTTCTTCATTCTCTATTCCTCTATTTCCTAATTATTCCGTTATTCCTTCTACTTTCCTATTCCTCTAGTTTTTGCCATCTGTTTCTCTTTATTGTTATTGCAAAACATTTCATATTGCACTGTCTTTTTTCATCAATAGTTGGACATTTCTTTAATTGTATTTCGTCAAAGATAAGTTAATAGTTCTCTTCGAAGGTATTATTCGCTCATTAAGCATATCAAAATTATAAATTGACATCATCTATATGTTGCAGGAGAGATTGAAATTGAGAAAAATTTCAAATTCTCTTATAGGAAAAATAAAAATTTTGATTTCTCTGAGAAGATAAACAAATATTCTAATGTTTGAACATTTCGATGCTTATTTATAACAGAATTTTTCTCATTTAAAATTCAATGAGTCTTATATCGAATTCACTTATTGTCCACGAATATACATTAAAATGGTTCTATATTAACTTATTGTTGCTAAGGTATTCTCTTTTCCTTCATGTATCTTTCTCGATTGTTGTGGTAGCAATTGCTACCAAGACAATTAATTATCTTTGAAGAAATACCATCAAAAGAAAAACATTCAACTATTGACGAAAAAGGCAGTTGAATATGAAATGTTCTGTTATAATGATATCTCTTAATTATTCACAGAAAAAATTCTTTTACTTTTTTGCACACTTTTCATCAATTTTCGAAATTCAATCTATTGTTGTTTTCTCATCACTGTTTAAAGACACATTGTTGTATCGATGAAAAATCTTTTATAATCGTGTCAAGTGCATATATGGGAATTCAGTTGAGTTTGGAATGCATGTTAATAATATGAGTCACACGATAATTAATGTTTGTTTACTATTGTATTCAACTTTTGTAATTTTAGCGATTCTAAATGATTGGTCGAACTTCTGTGATTTACTTTGATTTATTTTAAAATATTTACATACAGAAAATTTTCAATTTTAACAATTCTTATTTAGTGAGTATTAGAATTTTATTCATCTCCTTATAATTAATCGATTGATGTTCGTTGCTATGGAACATTCAATCAAGAAACACATTCTATTTCTGTTTGTTTTTAATTACATAAATTTTTTTTTCATGTGAATCTCTTACAAAAAAATGAGTATTCTTAATTCTAAACTATAATCTTACATTGATAAACTTTCTCACAATAAGTCTATCGAATAGATAATCAACAATCCTTTTATAGTCTAATTATTCCTCAATTTATCCAACATCAGATCGGCTGCTATTCTAAATAGCATGAATCATTCAATTTCAATTTTTTAACAACGAATTTGCTTATACTAAACATTTAACCAATCATTCAATCCCCCATATCATAAGCATCGAAAAAAAAAACTATTTTATAAAAACAAATAGCTCAAGTACTCTCGATTTCGTTTCAACCAATGATTCAAGGTCCCCATGTCTCGCTGCTCGAAAAAAAATCTATTTTATAGAAACAAATAGCTCAAGTACTCTCGATTTCGTTTCAGTCAATGATTCCATGTCCCGATGTCCCGAGAACCGATATAGAAACTACAATATAAGGAAAATGATGAGTAAGATTTACTGTTAGAAGAAAACAATAAATAGAATGACCTATGACTTTTCATCAACAAAATAACAGTACGAAGATACTTTTTATTGTCCGGAAAGTGATAGTAAATATAAATTTGACAAGAAACAAACAAGTTTTCTTGAATATGTGTTAGAAAAATTTTTAAACAAACAAAGTGAACTAAGTGATTCCAATCTCAACTGCAATATATATGCTCCAGAGAAATAGAGAAAGTTAGAAATAGTGCACTATAGTATGAGTTGAAGATTATCTTATGAAAATTTCTTGTCAGTCTTTCGTTTTCTGATTAACTGTATAAGCCAGATTAGAAATATATAATTTTGTGACATGAACCATTCGATGGTATTTTACAGATGACGAGTTATTGATTAATTAATTTCTCTTCGTAGATAACAACCAGTCGACCTCAAAAGTAAACATTTTAATATAAAATCTCCAAGGTTTCGATTTATTGCGACGAAAGTTCCAAGGTAAGTGACAGAAAGAACATAAATAAAGGTATAGACGACGGAGCATTGTCAATTTAGGGGAGGCTCAAAAAAAATTTCCAAATGACTATGACTCTACAACAGAGATGAAATGGGGTAGTGGTTAAATTTTAAACTTTGCAATTTTTTCTAAAAATCTCTTTAGAATATTGTCAATACTAGTTTTCTTAATTTCACGATAAACAGAGCTTTTACAAGTAGAGTGTCACATAGGATAATTGGAATGATCATCAGTTCTTGGTCGTGTTTCGGCAAACATACGATTGTCTCAAACATGAGAGAGTGAAGAGTTACTCGAAAAATACTGTGATCTGATGTTTAGCAAACTACCAAGATGTGGGTGAAGCTATTTAGTGAAACATTATGAATTAGAAGACTTTAAGCTAGGGTGTCAAGGTTTCGCGTTCCTTGTGATTCCGGCCTTTGGAACGAAACTCACCTGACAAGTCATTTCTGAGTATTTTTGAACATGCTAGAATGTTGAAACATATTTTTCTTTCAATCTGAGGCAGTCACTATGGTTTCTCGGGTTTCTAGAACTGGAAATTCTTACTGAGTTCCAGATTCCTACCAATAGGAACCCATTAGATAATTCGTTTCTGTGCGTTTCTACTTACACTTAAGTATCTATACATATAATGTTCAGTATGTGTCTGTGTGTTTCTCTGTCCACGTGAAAGGTTCAATATCAAAAGTCAAATAAGGCTATAATGCGAAGGTGCCAAGGGTTACTATATGGGAGCGCCCGTAGGTCCTCAAGAGCTATTATATGAGGGTGCCTGTAGGTCGTCAAGAGCTATTGTATGAAGCAGAGACGGACACGGTTCGGATTTTTCAAAATTTAAACCGAACCAAAACCGAAATGTTTAAAACCAAACCGCACCGGAACCGAGAGAAATTTCAGATAAGAAGGTCTTTCTATACCAAAAAAAGATCTCACGAAGAAACGATGTTTTAGATATAATAGAAAACTCTTCCTTAATTATTAAAATAATTGAGCAATTGTTACTTTTAGTCGATATATTAATCAGAAAAACGCATAGTGTTCAAGATTTTCAGTTGAAAATTCATGAAGACTGAACATTAACTAACTTCTACATATTTTAATCTTAAAAAAACTCTTTAGGTCTGTCAAAATGCTGCCGTTTCTTCGAAATCTTTTTAATTATTGATGACTAGAAAAGAGGAAGACAATAAGAGTTTTTCCCTCATCATCAACAGGAGACAGTGAGTTCTTGATTCTTATGATTTCTGATAGTTTCTATCAATAGAAATCAGTTTTTATCTACTTACTGCAAAGTAATAGATAGTGTTGAAAATGTTTAGAAACTAAGAAAAACCACGAAAATCATTAGAAAACGAGAGCAATCTCTTGGAACATGGAAATTATCAAAAAAAAAGTAAAATAAATAAAACCTATTAGAAGTTAATGGAAATCAGACCTTTAATTTTTAATCTTATTCCTGGTGGCTTTTAGGCAACTACAATGATTTCCGTTGATTCTTAACGATTTCTGTTAGTTTCTAATGGTTTCTGATTATTTCTCACTACTTCCCGTCATTATTGATATCTTTAATGCGTTATTACGATTTCTGATGATTCATAAGAATTTTCAGTAACAGAAATCAATTTTTTTCGTTTGTCTGAAATATTTATCTGCCTAACCATAACAGAATATTCAACATTTTCTACTACGGAGTATTGAAGAAAGTTATTAATATACATAATTATCAATATAAATCCACGTTTTTCCAGTTATAATTAATTTATATTCTACCAGTGTTGATAGATAAGAAATATTCGTATCATATTAACTTCAGTTTAATTGATGTTTACTGGATACTTTTTCTCCTTAAAGAATATATTTAGTTTGTTTGCGTTTTGTTTTTCTCAGAGAAATAAATATCAGAAAATATATGAATATTTTCATTATTAGTAATAATATCATTGTTTTATTAACTTTTCTTGCTTTATATACCGAAATACTGATCTTAAGTGCGTCAATTTAGCTAAGAACTGAACCGCACTGTGCTCATAAGTCTTCAAGAACTATCCTATGAGGATGCCCGTAGGTCGTCAAGGGCTATAAGGTTATAAGGGGGTAGGAAATAAGGCTAGATGGGAGTAAGGGATAAGGATATAAGGAAAGAAGGGTAAAGGAGATAAGAACTTAAGGATACAGGAGTATAAAGGATAAAGCTAAAACACTATAAGGAGATAAAGAAATAGCCGATAAGTAAATGAGATTGCATGGAGTATAAGGGATAATGGAATAACACAATAAGGCTATAGGAAGTAATACCATAAGAGTATACGGCTACAAGGTCTATCTATATATATAATGCGGTATCCTATTGTCTATTACGGAATCAAGGCTACAGCACAAATGTAAAACTTTACAGAAAGAAAGCAGCCGTGCAGTATGCACGGGTTCTCGCTAGTTTAGAGATACTTTTTCCTTCATTTTGAGTCGACTTACTACAGGTTTCAGGAATGAGAACTCGTCTCAGATTTCGAACTCCTAGAAACGAAACTTAGACCAGGTGCCCAAAAATGAGGAACCCAATTCCAAATCATTAAAGACAGAATCTTAGGCAGGGTTCCCAATGTTTAGGAATCTAGAACCCACCGTGGGTTTCGTTTCTGAGAATTCGAAACCAAGATCGGCCTCTCAATCCCAGGAACGCGGAAACTCATAGTAACTTGACTCAAAATGACAGAAAAAATATCTCTAAACACTACAGCATTTGTAGAAACGAATTACCTAGCGGGTTCTTGTTTCTAGGAATCCGAGAATTCGTAGGGAGTTGCCTCAAAATGGAAGAAAAAATATCTCTAAACGATCCAGTATGTTCAGAAACACGCAAAAATAAATTGTCAAGCGGATTCCCATCCCAAAACTGATACTCCTAGCCTAAGTAAAACTTCTTAGTCTACTCGACGTTAGAATACTACAAAAATTTCCAGTGTTTCGTGAGAAATGTTATCCAGTTGAACACGTAACAAACAGCCGCTAGTGTACCAATAAAAGCTGCATATTTTAATGCGTAAAAAATTATTTTCTCGAGGGGAAAAAACTAAAGTGGTTAGAGTCAATACTTTCAAACTTGTTTTTCTTAAAAGAAAACGTTTTTTAATGTGTTAAAATGTGTGCTTATACACGTCACAACATCCGCTTTCTGTTTGAGTAGGCAAAATATGAAAAAAATCACTGAATTTTATATGTTTACTCATTTTTGTGCTGTGACTCAACTAGAGATACAAACCGATGACTTGGTTGTGTGCCACCAGCTAAACAATTTCGGTTTTCTTGTGTTCTTCCGTGACAGCGACTTCGAATTCTCCAGACTTTGGCTGCGGCTGAAAAAACTTAAATTTTTTGCTTCTCGACGGCGCCGGTTGAAATCTTTTGATGACTTTTTCAGAAATTCTTTTAGGTTTGCGAAACTTTTCCATAAAAAGAGGGGAAAATTATGATGCTGAACGGTACTATCAGGAACTAAATTAGAAGAACTGTGGAAAACTGATTTTGAGTATCCAAAATATAAAAAAATCGAGTGTTTGTATTTATCTCGCGGCGGCGCGACTGGTTCGCTAGGACATCAGCGGAGGTGGCTCAGTCGCTCAGCTTACATCTCTTGGTTCAACATAACTATAGAGTTCATTTAGAATTTATAGTAGCGATTGCCACCGAAGGCGGCTAAGTTTTTAATTTTTTTTCTGAAAAGAAGGTTATTTGCTTAGTTTTTCATCACGCTGTTCGAGACTCGTCCAAAAACATAGGTCAAGTTCAGCCTTCCCAAGCCTAATGACTCCGTCGCCTATGAATAAAGGTGCTTTCTTTAATAGATTATCAAAATGAACACAACACCATCACCTATGGTACGTGCGGATCAAAGTGGATATCCCACAAGTACAGTTACTTATCAACCAACAGTGAACACTGGTGTTTCTAGGCGAAGGAAGGTGGTAGTCACCCTTGGAGTCTTCCTATGTCTCATTGTTACGATTGGCATAGTCGTTGGACTCCTAATATGGTTTGTCGGTAGGAATGAAGAACCGTTTTTATAGTTATTCACAAATATAGGCATGATTTGTTCTTTCACAGTGGCGGATCCATCATTTCAGCGATCCGGCAACCACCACCCCCTGCGCTCTGACAATAGGAATCGTGTCGAAAATTTTTAAATGTTTCTCTAATGTTTAAACTCAAGAAAGAATATCTTACAATACAGAAATAAACCAAATATCAGCTTTGATCATTAAAATACGGCTTGAAATGTTTAATAAAACTCTCGGGTGAATAATAAGGAGATGTATAAGAATTGAATTAGTCATAACTAACATTTGTCGATGCTTTATTTAAAGATACTTGAAAATTAAGTTCTAAAAACAAACGGCTGTAATTAGGCATGCACCGAGCCCGAGAAGCTCGCGCTTGGCGCATGCCTAGTTATAATGCTCAAAATAAAACCAAGATAAAATCGCAATTTAAAAAAGAATAGTCTAGTTGTTTGACCAAAAGTTTTGAATAGTTTCTTAGGAAGATCTAATCTCTCCAACACATGTTCATCGAAATACGTCAAGCATATTTTAATGAAATTAAATTTGAGGCTTGTCCAAGCAGACAGTATTTTTTCAAAAATGATTTTAAACGCACAAAAAAAGGACAAAATGTTAATGTCTATCGCACACAATCGCGGTTCCCAACTACGAACGAAAAACGCCCTTTTTCTGCGTTTAAACGACTTTTTATAATTCTGCTGAGAACATATGTGAGTTATCACCCAATCAGTTACAAACCTTCGAAAATGCCCTTCAACGTAGAAAAATGAGAAAAGTGGGTATGTTTTTCACAACGACGGTTTCCGACTATGAGAAAGACGGTCACTTTTTGTTTTTACTACATTTAAACACATTTTTTAAAAGTCTTGTCTGTTTGGATGCGTTCTTTATTGTAATATTTGTATGACTTTAAGAAAATATGAATTATTAATGAGTAAAGTACTACAAGAAATAGCATTGGACACTTTCAACAAAAATTATTATTTTCATGTCTGTTCTTTCGCTCATCTATGAAAAATAGAATAGGAAAGAGAAGTTCTTGTTCTCTCTCAACAAACTCTTTGGATGATCAAAATCTCAGACCGAAACTTCTAGGTGAATTTTTTCGAAGCCTATATATTCTTTGCAAACGATCTAACCGATATTTTCATGATTTTGTAACTAGCCTCGAGTACACGAGGAGCACCGAAGTGGAATATTACATGTCAATTTGATGACCAAGGCAAAGGTTACTACCGGACCGGTGAGATAGTTTCCGGTACGATCAACATCGTCTATCATGATGGTCCACCAACCAAATTGAATGGTATCAATGCTATTCTACGTGGTGAATTCATCTACGGCAAATTAAACTTTAAACCCAAAGAGTCGATGTACAAAACACACGAAGTGGTCTTTTTAGAGAAGATGGCCATTCCGCGCTGGAACAATACTCCTACTGAGTTAGTCTCACCAATGGGAAATCTTACGATACCATTTCGTGCTCGTCTTGAACATCTACTACCATCTTCTATTCCAGAGTACGATTTTGACGCTCCATCCGTCCAGTACCTTATTCGTGTTGAATTATTCCCAGGCGGCAACCAAACGAAATATGCGATAGGTACTAGAACAGAGTGTCCTATTGTTGTTCAACAGTCTCCATCGACACCTATCACTGTAAAAAGAATCGAGGCGAAGAACTCATCTGAAAATGATATCCAAGTTGTTGTCGCTGCACAGAAGAATTTGATCATGGCTGGTGACATGTTTGTGTTCGATGTGAATTTATACAATCCCAATAGGATGGAGATACGTAGCATAGAGGGAAATCTTCTTCAAATATGGCAAATTGGAACTAGAAAACATAAACAACACCAAGTAGTTCATGAGAAACTGAAAACCTTTGACTCGTTTCGAGACGAACACTATTCGAGTAATCTCATATTGCCTACAAAGCATTTCATTCCTGCTTCATTCAAATTACAAGTCCCTTCTTATCCTCATCAGTCGCCCATTGTTTTGCGCTATGAACTCTTGGTCGAAGTGTATGTTACCCTTAAGTTCAAGCCTATCAAAGTGGTACTTCCTGTGACGGTGATGAACACAAATCTAACAACAGCTACAAAAAAGACTTCGAATTTAACGTTTTGAGTAGTTATCGAACTCTTAGATTTCTTCTATCTGATCGAGTGATTCAATCATTTGTAGAAAGACTTGAAACAGATGTTCTGCCTTTATCAAAGACTAGTTCAAATGCTTTCAAAAAAAAAAGAAATTCTTTATTCAGTTTATAATCTCGTAATATCTTTTTCAATCATTGATTTGTTCTTTTTTTATTTTCTATAATCAAGCGATGTTTGCTGCCTTTTTATTCTTTTCAGAAAATTATTTAGAAGTTTTTTTTTTCAAATATTCATCTCTAAAACACTCTCAATTGTGTAATATTGCACCAGTAGAAATAGTCAATGCACATTGTTCATACTATTTTTATTTAAGCGATTTTATGTCACTTCTTTATTTCGTCTAATAAATATATTCAACTTTAACTACCTTTTGATCAAATCAGCATTTTTCGACAGTTAGTTCCTCGATGTATTACAGAATCTTGCATAATGAGCTTGTCAAGTTGGTAATTAAATGTTAGATAGCAGTATGTTTGTATATCCGTAAATTTCCTGGGAGAATAAATGTCGATGTTTCAATACTGTGATAGAAAAATCTGCTATGATTTTAGACTGTGTGTCTTTGTTATGTAAATTAATGATTATATGACCAGTTATCGATCAAACAGTATGATTTAAGTTGCAAATTGATATTCTCGGACATGAAACTACCAATGGTATTGACTAAATTATCTCCTATCATATCTCTCAGTTGGTGTTCACTCTATACTTTGACATCAATAGGTTATTTTCTGTCCTTATATATATATTATCAAAATATGATTTTTAGAGAACTCTGTAGAGGGTGTGGATGTGGGTGGGGTGTGTGCGCGTGCGCGTGAGCGAAAAGAACAGCCACCCACACACCCACACCCATACCCTATTTTTCTTTTGTGTGTTATCAATTTGTACGAAAAAAACAACAAGAAAAGATTATCTCTTACCTTCTTATTGTTGTTCAACATAGGAAAAAGGCAAAGCTTTTTTTTCTCTCTTGACTACATGTGATATGTAAACCAGATAATAAAACTCATCAAAAGAATATAATGATAATAACAAATAAATAACATATCTTTATATGATGTTTAGATTGACTTGTATTCTTTGTTTCAAGACCATCATAACCAATATATAAGGTGTGAAATGATTCTTGTACTATTTGAGTATTTTCTGAAATGAGTTGTTCAATAGTTACGAAAAGATTCTACAATCACGTTTGTCGATTAAGAAATCTTTGCAATGAACCTACTAGGTTTTGATGAAGAAAGAAAAACTTCATCATATAACTAGACTAAGGACATGTTCAGACGAAAAATATATACATCTGGCTTTATTGAATCGATTTGTTAATCTCCATCTCCGTATTTTGGTGCAAAAAAAGAGTTCTCAACCGTATTAGACATCCTTTTGACAATCTCAGTTCACATAGCTCAAAGAATGCTGAGTTTACTCGTTTTCAGCATAGAATATCAATCAAAAGTTTTGACAAAAAACGATCAAAACGATGGCTTTTGTATAATAACATACAGAGTAAATCTTTTCACACATTCTATAATCTATATTCATGGATTACGATTTAGATCTTTATTCAGAATATGAGTAAATGATTGATTCGATTTCTCCTGATTATAGTTATTAACCTCATTCACTCTGGTATGATAAAAATTTCATTATACACGATATGAACAACACTTATCGATGCTCTCAGAAAGTTCAAGATGTTTTGATGAGTAATTCTACTGTACAGGTCATCTAACATGAAATAAAATACAATCCATTATCAGACATATGTTATTAAAATGCTCAGCTATTGGACTTAAATAAATGTAAAAAAAAAACAAAAGTCAATAATGATGTATTCTTCTGCTTTTGTCATTTTGAATGACATAATATAACACAAAGAGTGTTTAATATTCTTCAAAAACTTGAGATTGATCTATTATACAATATATTTGAAAGAACTAAGTCATTTGTCTTTTATGAAATAAAATCTCATTGTCGATCAAACCATATTTCAATTCTATCTAAGAGAATTTATCGTCATTGATTTAGATTCCGTTTCGCTCTTCTTTTCTTATAAAACATAAATGACAACAGAAACTAAGTTCATTTCTCCATCAGAATATATATCAACTATTATATTTTCTGTAATTTCAAACAGAAAGGTAAAGAAAAGACAATATTTTATTTTAAAAAATCTGTTTGTTTTCAGGACAAGTGAACGAATAACGAAAATGAATGGATAACTAAAAGTTGTTTCGTATCATGTTTATCGATATGTTGCATCCGTTACTGGAACATAAGGAAACCGTAATTGAAATAGTTCAAACAAATTTGATGTTGTTATTTTATATGATTTCGGTTTCAATTGTCGAAAGTTCATTGAAATCAATCTTTTGAACATCTCCAATACCAAATCGTAGTTTATTTGCAAACGTATAAAAATCTTGTTCAAATCTTCTACTTCATATTTTTAGCTGTGATTTTATAAAGTTCATTCATAAAAGTTAACCAATTAAATGCAATCAAACGTTTATTGATAAAATCTCATGTCAAATTTGATCTATATACAACTTCTAGAATCCAAAAGAAATCTAAGTCATTCAAATAGAATTTTGGTAATGAAATATTAGACACTTCTCTTTATTAAACATTTGTAATACATCAAAATATTTATTCTTAAAATAATACATTCACGAGAAAAATGGGAACGTTCATACAAAGAAAGTGAGTTATTTTATCAAATGTCCATTTTCTCTTACATAAAATATTTTCTTCTACTTCCAAATATTAGAAAACATATGGAGAAAAAAAAATCAAAAGAAAGTTCATTAGTAGAAAAGAAGAAAAAAAGAGAAATAACAACATTTTTCAGTTATTGACAATTTTGACTATTGAAAAATACAAATAAGCATTCATATATTTATATATATTGACTCTTGAGAAAGTGAGAGTCGATAGAATTATTACACATAAAAATGAATCAGTCATACGCTCAATTAAAAGATTTACCTGATGAACTTCTTATATTTATTTTCAAACAAATGCACAATGTTGAAGTTCTTTATTCTTTATTTGGTGTCAATGAACGGTTGAATTCAATTCTACTAGATCCAATTTTTACAAATCGTTTGAATTTCTTGAAAAGGTCTTCGAAGAAATTTCTCAATATATATTCCCTTGATATTATATTTGATCGATTTTGTTTACAAATTTTATTTGCAGTTCGTGAAAAAATCCAATGGCTTGATGTTGAATAATCATCTATGAAACGAATTCTATGTGCTACTGATTATCCTAATTTACATGGACTCGATCTATTCAATACCAAAGAAGAAACAATTAAAAGTCTTTTCACTGATAAGAAAATCTCTAAATTCAATAGTAATAGTTGAAAATAAATAAATGATTGATTAAAATTAACATGACTATTGCTTGTTAATAATACTATTTCTATGCTTAGATGTAAATCTTTCATCTGGTCTTTTTAAAAATCAAATTACCAAACTTCTGATTACAATTGATACTGATCAGAATCAGAAACATCATTTAACAATGAAATACATATGTTACCATTGTATTCACCGATCAATTTTTGTTCTCCATCTCTTTTTATTATTGAATATTAAGATTGATTTTTTTGATACATATATGTGTCTACTGGATGGTCGTTTTAGTCAACTTCACACACTCATTGTTGAGTCAGCCAATATTTCAACATCGGAAAAAATTGAGGGTGGGTGTGGATGTGTGGGGTGTGGGTGTGGGTGTGAGTGTGGTGTGGGTGTGGGTGTGGGTGCGGGTGTGAGTATGAGTGTTGTTCTATTCTTTCTTTACGCCCACACCCACACCCACATCCACATCCCATACGCACACCCTCACAGATGGTCGATTTTTGTCCTTCGTGTCCTTTTGTGTCGAAAAATGCACTTCATATTATTTATCAAAGGGGATCAACTAATCAAAATCTTTCCTATAGATGGTGCTCTTGAACGGTTTTCGTACTATGAAACACTCTTTTGGGAGCGATGGCTCTTTCTCGAGAAATGTTGTCAAATTGGCTCATGTTCTAACTCATCAAATCAGGTGTTGATTGCCAGAGATATTAAGGGACAACCAATAATCATCACTAGATGTGAGTAATCTTAATTGCGCAAATATTCTAAACGCAAATACTCATGCAATTCATATCATTGTATAATGGAGAGATCGTGTTTTTTCAAGTTATTCAGGTCCCACAATGTCAGGACGCGAATTCGCGTCGCCCGTACTCATTGGGTTAATAAATATATATATATTTTTTATTCAGATCCCATAAATGGTAGCGATTGTTGTGATGATTTACATTCAACATTTTCAACTTCATCATTATCAAGTACACCCTCGTGTTTTACAATCATATTGATATTAACAATAACAAGTGATAATAATATCGGTGAATAAAATATGATTGATCATTTTCACTCATCACCTGAAAGAAATAGTTTTTGCCAGTTAAGAGCAACAAATCAAGTAACTTAAAATAGAGATCATATATCTTGCCTTAATTCTTAACGATTTATATAACGTGACCAACGAAATGATACATGTGGGTTTCATGAAAAGTTTTCAATAATTGTCCGAAATAGACTGTTCATTGACAAAAAGATAGAGATAAAAATTACAGATTTTCTTTTAGAAATTTTTATTATTATTAATTTATTTCTTAGATGAAGAACCATATAAATATGAATTATGTGTACATACATGTGTCCAATCATCAAAATTAAGGATGAGTTGTAGGTGTGGGTATGTTTGTTTTGATGTTTTCCAACACACACACACCGACACTCCACATGAACGAAAACTGGGAATGTACAAGGAGAATGATTTGTCTTTCCGATTCAATTTGACATGGACTATCTATTCAAATGTGCAGTTAGCAAATTCCATTGTTTATCTTCTTTGTTCGTTAGTGTTAAATCAACAATCCACAATGTACCATCTTGTTTCACAGCATCAACACGAAAGACTGGTGCCATTGAGAATAGTACTTCATCTTCATCTTGAAATATGCTTTGATAAGCAACTTTTGCGAATGGAATCGAATGGAAACTAGCTGTATCAACAAAAATTTGATAGAGAACAGCCACTTCTGTTGCTGGAAAACAAAATGTACTAGGCATCTTCTCAAATGGAAGACAACCATTGCTGATGTTCATTCTACCGGATCTAGAATGATGTTTCACTTTCTTCCAAAGGAATTTCAATATATTTTTAGTTCTTTGGAATTTTGATCTTGAATGAATAGAATTGAGTGTTTCATGACCGGAGAAAAACAGGGCAGCCGTACGGTCACTTGTAGTCGATAGAAAACTATTCATTGATATTAAATTGTTAACATTCGCAGCGAGTTGATCTAATTGAGTAGTCTTTATACGTTGTCCACGATAAAGCGTTAATATCGGCTGATCCGACGGCAATGATTGAATGTAAGAAATTTGAAGTTGAGCTAATTGATTATGTAAGTCATAAATAAAATAACGCAGTTTAAAAATACTGTCAATATCTTCTTTTCGAAGTGATTCATTGAGAAGACGATAGAGAAAACAGTCGGCTGTATACCACCGAAGAGCATCCTCATGACGATAAGTGTGCTCGAACTCCTCGATTCTTTTCAAGTCTGTCGAACTATCAACATAATTTTGACGACACGTTTCAATCATTTCAGCTCGAGCGAATTCCGTCTGCTCAAGGCGTAACATCATGTCAATAAGTAATTGAAATGAAAGAAAAGAGTCATTTTCTAAAGTGAGGTCACGAATAAAGAGTTGTTTGTAACGTTTAGAAAAAAAAATGCTTTCATCCAAAATTTTTTTCCATGGACGAAGTAAATCATGGACTTGTGAATCTTCATCGTCAACTGCCGTTAAATCAATCTGCCAATGATCAGAGATCAGATATATTCGATCAATGCGGAACATAGATCCGAAAGAAAATAACCATTCGCATTCATCAGAAAACACACTCATATGTTCTATTGAGACGACGATACCCTTCATATGGCTTCGTGCGATGGATATGTTGAATAGAACCCCTTGGGTTGACGAAAAATTGGATCCATTTCCAGATGCAACAAACTTTTTGGCGATCCATTGGTCGGTACTTGTAGATAGAAATGCGGAGATGCTTATAATATTGCCTATATTATCTTGAAGCCAACATAGAAGATCGATATTCATGGCTTCTCCTCGATATAGAGTAATATTTTCAGGCATACATCGTTCATCATGATTCAGATAGGCACGAAAGTTTTTCCAAAGGTGTTCGCTTGTCCTAGTGAACAACTTTTTCATCGAAAGGAAATAATTCGTTTCGGTGTTCTTTTCAAACATTTTGTGGACTGATGACTTCACTCGAGTTCTTCGGGCACGCTTCTTACGTGAATTCCTGACTTGTTTCAAACAGAGGTCTTCAAGGCTCCAGTCAAGATCTCGTATGCCAATGCGTAGTGGAAAAATTTTGTTAATATCATTGCTGTATAACGCACCGTTGAGGAGCCTGTAGAAGAAGCAGGATTTTGTATACCAACGGATGGCTTGATCAGAATTGTATGTGCGCTCAAACTCATCTATGGAGTGTAGTTCCGAATGATTAAATGCAAAGGTACGGCGAGCTTGAGCGACCATCTCTTGTCGGGCAATATCAGAGTGTTGCAAACGATCGAGAATACTGAAGAAGAATCGATACCAGATAAATTCCGCATTCTCTACTGTTAGATATTGACGCAACTCTGAGTGACATTTTTTCATCGCTTCAATATCGCGATTGATTGTCTTGCTGATTTGTTCGACATCAGTAGAGACATGACGAACTCGTCGATTAACCCACCATGACTGTCGTTTGTCTGCAGTATCATTGAATGAATAAATGTATCGTAATTGTGGTACCAGTTCGTAAGAAATATGACAAGCGAAGTCCAGAAGATGAGAAGGAATAATGAGGAATATTGGAGTGTTATCGATAGTATACTTAGTTAATAGACTGAGACACTCATTCATGTTGACTGCTTGGTGAATACGATGATTCAGAGAATGTTCGAGATCTTCGTGTAACGGTAGATGATTGGAGAGATCTTTACACAAGATGATATGGAAGTTTATTGATGTTGATTGTTGGAAGCTCTGATTCATCAGACGACTTCGCGCAAACAGTCGAGGTCGACCAATCATTAGAGTGGATTTTTGCTATTAGTTTGGTGTATCTATGATAAGTTAAAAGTAAATAGATATCAAGACTATATAATGGCCAAGGTGTTAGCTCAGCGATGACAAGCCTTCTATTAGATTGGAACATAATTTTGCACGCTTTTTTTTTGTTTTTGAGGCAAATTTGAGGCTTTATATCTCGTGATTGGAAGGGGTTAGAGGTCTGAAACTTTTAATGTAGATAGTACTTATAAAGATCAATCTACATGAAAAATTTCAGATTTCTAACTCTTTCCGATCACGAGATATAAAGCCTCGAATTTGCCTAAAAAACAAAAAAAACGTGCGGAACTTATGTTCCAATCTAATATTTTGTTCTTAAACTACCCTGAGTATCATAGCAGGGAGTTGGTGTGGGTATGGGTGTGAAATGGATGAGCAAAGAGTTTCCACACATCTTTACCCACACTCACGTCCGCATAGCTGTTAAATAGTGATGTGATCGCATTCATATGCATATCAAGTAAAAATGGTTAAAAAAATTAAATGAATGCGGAAGTACCCCATAAAATTCAAAGGAATTTACAAGCTCGCTTTTCTTTCTTTGATGAAAGCGCTGGTCTTTGGTACCTATCATCAAAATCGATAAACAAGTGATAAAAGATTAAAATAGACTAGCAAGTATGAAGAGGTAAAAATTGATTGATAAGTAACATAGAACAAAAACAGGTAATACACGTGTGAAGAAATGTGAAACAAATCTTATTTTCATCAATTTTTTCGTTGTTTATACACCGGAAACTTGAGGGTGGGTGTGGGTGTGGGTGCGTGGTGTGGAGGATGTGGTTGTGGAGTGGTGGTGTGGGTGGGATGTGGATGTGGGTGGGTGTGAGTAGGGTGTGGATGTGGGTGCGGGTATGAGTGTGGATGTAGGCATCGGTGTGGGTGTGAGGTTTGCGTGGATGATAGTGCTCATTTCATTCTAAGCCGCACGCTCACACCCAAATCCTCGTCAATGAAACGATATGAATAGTATAAGCTGTAGATGAGCTGTCTTACACAATCATACATCAAGCATATATAGATTCAATGTCTATCAAATGAAGACTGAATAACATCATATACCAAAATTTTCAAAACAATATTACAATACAAGTTCTACTTTTAGTTGATAGGACTGTAGTTTAATAACGCTCGGAACTGAATATACTTACTTCCTAAGTGATATTTAAGTAAACGAGTTTTGATGGTATGCTCGCAACCGACTTTACTACGCATTTTTATTGCTTACGAAATTACTTGTTTTTTTCCATTCACATTTATTTGCTTGAATCAATGAGGCATTCAATCTTCATTAGAAAGAGATATTTTTTTCGTGATGCATAAATGATCGTGTGAATTTCGTTCTCTCATTATTTTTTCTTTCTTTTTACCTTCCTTTCTGTTTCATGTCCCCACGATCAGAAAAAATATACATTGATATTTGTCGACACGAGTGCATTATAATTGGGTTTGGAAGCTTTTTCTTAAAGGCAATCACTGAAAAACAATAAGGAGAAGAATCAACGCATTCCTAATTTTTATCTGTTTGAGGCACAACCAATTGATGAAAATTAATCAATTATCAGTTCTTAGCATTAAATTCAACCTTTTACATGCATATTTTTCAAATTAAACTCAGAATCAATTTTTCGTTCAGCGTGTGATTGTAGTGTATGGATGTGGGTTTCGATGGTTGTGGATTTAGGTGAATATGTGGGTGTGAAGTGAGCGAGCGCAGGACTTCCCTACATCTTCACCCCCACTCACATGCTTTCAGCCGTAGAGATAATGCGGGGGGGGGGGGGGGGGGGGGGGGGGGGGGGGGTGGATGTGGGGTATGGATGTGCCTGTGCTGATGTGAGTGTGGGTGTGAGTGGGTGTTGATTTCGCATCATCATCTACAACTCACACCCACACCCTCATACAACATGGTGTGAAAAAAATAGTTCTCCTCATAAGGTATTATAATTAAAACGAGCCAGAAACTCGTGGCTCCACTCTAGGTTGTGTGCTATCAGGGAGCTTGTATGTGACTGTGGATGCTGACGTGTGCCTCCTTTGCAACCTCCCATCTCACAAGATAGTTCCAGAGAATTACAGAAGGATGTGTGTGTGAGTGTTGTTCTATTCTTCAACAACAAACCCACATCCACCCTTATCTATCAATCAACGTATTTGTTATCTCATTAAAATATATAAATATAAATATAGAGTTTTTTTTCTTTTTCATTTTCATTGTTATTCCTGACGATGACAGGTGTTACCTGTTGGAAAGCTTGAATAAATAAATGTGATTTTTGTTAAAAATCTAACAATGTTTTTCGTAGCAGTCTTATACTCAAGATCCTCGAAATCTTTTCAAGAATATTTTCCTTCAGTAAAAGAAAGTGATTATATTAGTTCATTTTTTATGTAAAATAAGTCAATATTGTATTAAAATATAAACAGTTGAACTATTGAATGAAAGAAAAACAGGAAAAATTGGCTTGTATATGATTTATTAGAAATCGATATTTATTCAAATATGGAAATGTCGAAATAAGACGATGAAATGTGTTGATTGGGTATACGCGTTGTGTAAAAGAAAACATGCCAATACCCACCTTCAATTCCAAGAACTGGAATTAACCAGAACTAGGAATGGACATCCGTGAAGTATAACAAAAAATAAAGCAACAATGGCAATCTAAGAAAATGATTCTCTTGGAGTAATTACGGCCATTATCTTATCCACCATCAAGGATTCAGAAAAGTTGAAATATGGTTCGAAATACTTCTCATTGTTTCATGTGTATTGATGAATTGATTAGTTATACAAACTCGAGAGGGAAAGCTTTTCAAAATTTTTCATTTAAATAAAGAGAGAATCATGTGGATGAAAACTATTAATATTAAATATGAATAGAATACGTTGGTTAACATCGCAAATTATTGTTACGGTACCAAAAGAATCATTTTTTGCGCTCAGATGGTGAAACAGGTTATATACGTCAACTATTTTTATCTGTTTAGTAGAAAGTTACACATACAAGAAATGAAGCATATTTTGATGCAACACTATCTCATATGATGAATTTGAAATCTTGAAAAAATGATTTATTATTGAGAATCATATAGTTAAATTTGTACACTCTTCCATTAGGAGTTCCTAGTACTTATTTTGTATTACTTACCTATCAGTCGACTATAAAACATATTATTTACAAACAGATGATTATATAGATTGACGAATCCATAAAAGTTATACAATCGTCATGCATATCTTTCTTTCTGTCATATCTCTCTTTTTTTAATTGATATACTGTCTTTCGAAATGTAATTCGAGGTTTTACTTCTTCATGAACCTTCTATTAGTATATAAATTAGTTTTTTTTCTGATTTGATTGATGAAGTGAAGTTGATTCTGACTTTACCAAACAATCAGTTTGCATTATAAGAAGAGCAAAACTGGTAGATCACATGTATAAAACAACTTAAAAAGGAACAGTTCGGAAAACCGGGCTTGAATGTCTAAAATTATCATTAACCTACTACATAACTTTTATGCTAGGCGAAGTTTTTCTACTCTGGTGCTCAGTGAATAAATATCAGAAAATTTCTCTTTAAGAAGAAATTCCAATTAACATCATCGCAATCTATTCTTTATGTTGACAATGAATTAAATTGAGCTGGAAAAGTCACTGGAGAAAAATGCACAAATCAGATCCAACAAATATTTTACATGCAAAAATTTTTATACAATCATTTTGAGATCAGTACAATAAATTAAATGAAGAGCCACTTTCCAGTTCCAAAAGAATTCCATTTTCAAAAGGGTGTAGGTATGGATGAGTTGATCTTTGCCGACACCTCCTCTCTTCCATACTAACACCTAACCACACTTTGATAAGCTAATTTTTTTACTGCAAGATTTGGAATTCTTTTTGTTTTATTGTAGCAACGATAAACTTTATTGTTATAACAGCAATTTTAAGTTTCATGTTGTTTAAACAAATTTTAGCATGTGACATTTGATCTTTTTTTGCAACTAAATGATTTCGAACAGATGGTAAGAAGTTAGCGACACAGAATTTAGTCTTTATACACTAGATCAATAAGTTAATCGATCAAAATTTCCTTGCATAGTGTTACATATATATCGATTGGCTTATTGGTCTATTTACGTAGATTTTTTATTTTCTAATAATATGAATAGCATTTACTTTGCAGTCTCAATTCATTGTATGACATACACATGACGCATTGACAATATTATCTATATGCAGGTGTTTTCTTAATAATAAAGGAAATAATAGTTTATTATCAGAATATATTTTCAATATTTATGGCTTTGAGTAATTGATGAAAAACTTTTTTTTGAAAATGCGCAATTTTCTAATATGTTGTTATCGTAGAAAGAAGAAGAATATTTATTGTAACATCTTGATTTTGAGTAGGTGAACTTCTTTTTACTAAAACGATAATCTTATCTTAGACAATAGATGGTACAATGGAACTCTAACATAGTTTTGACATCAACAGAAGCTTCTCTCTGAAGAGAGCGAAAAGATAGATATATATGTAATAAACAAGAATCAGTTGTCTAAAAGGTGTATAAAGAAGTTTAGAATTGAGATTGATGTTAGAAATTTTCTAACTAATTCTTATACTCTACACATATTATACTAGTTATATATCTTGATGGTACACAACTATTGCAATCACACATCTTAGAGCACAACAACTATATCAACAGAAAGGTTCATACACCTATATCTATCGAAAAGAAAAACTGCGTTTATTCAAAATAGAATTATATACTAGAACTAAGAGATTTAAAAATTATATGGTCATGTGTCAATTAATAATTGTCTTCAAGGTTTCTCAAGAACATTTAAAAAAAAAATAAAACTTTCAATTCAGATGACTAAATCTCAACAACAAAAAACAATGTGAAATATCCTTATAAATACATTTTCATGCGTTTAAATATATTTTTCATAATTGATTAAGAGACTTGTAAGTTATATAATCAATATCATTTGTGTTAAAAGATGATTTTGATTGTAATACATATTTAGGATGAGATATTCTCTTTGAATGATATATAATGACAAAAAGGTAAAATCTACATACTTGAGAAGATAATGAATTTTGGTTATATTGATTTTGATAAAATGAGATAATTCATCGCAAAACTAAATTGGATTAATTTAGATTCATATTTCTTCATCTCAAAAGATCATTCCATTCAGTACAAGTTATGTTGACTTCAGTCTACTCTCACATATTGTTACATTTCAAAAGCAAATGATTAGAACCATCGGTGATTACAATAATCTTATGTCTATAAACATTCTATAGATTTTTCTGATTTACTTAGAGCATACCAAAAGTAGTGGCAGTGACATTTTAATAACGTATAGTAGACTTAAAGAAACGTTCATTCTATGCTATTTGATCATACTGTAGCTAATATCACAATCATAAAATTTCGATAAGGTATGTTTCGTTATCATATATGCCGTTTGTATTAATGCTGATTTAAAAAAAAATACCAATGAGTATTTATTGATAGAAATAAGATAAAGAAGTGCGATTTTCATCGTTGAAAAGTGAAAATGAAGATGCATCGAATTCTATGTTGCAGATTTTCCTAATCTGTTTTATGTAAGGTTTTCACAATTGATCTTATCGAAATTTTATTATAATGATATTAGTTGCAGTATGATAGAGCTTTTTCTTCTCTATCAGACTAAGTAGAGAGAAAGTTTCTTTCCGTCTACTAGACAATATTAATATGTCACTACCACTAGTTTTCGTATGTCCTAAATATCTCTTCATTGAGAAATATTCATAAGACAAACGCTGATTTGATTCTCAAATTATTTTTCTAACAAATGTTCTTTAATTATTTCAATGAGTTGTTTTTTTTAAAAAGGTTAAGACACTTTTTAATTTATTTTTAAGAAAAAGAAAAGAATGAAGTCGAATAAGTATAATGAATAATAAATTGTTGAATGAAAATATCTGACATGATAAATAAAACAACCTAATAGGTTGACTAGATATCAAATATAAGAGAAAAAAAAAAAAAAAAAGAATTAGACTGTTGAAAATTGTACACGTAAATCTCGTTTATCATTTATTGATATTTGTTTTATTGTTCGACCTTGTTCACCATCTAAATTTAATGCTGATGTTCGTTCAACATTTGTACATATCATTTGTATTTGTTGATTTTTTTCTGTAATTAAATTCCATAAACCTTTTATACGATCAGGTAATAAAGGTCCACCATCAATTGTAACCATTGAATTTGATTGAAAATGAATATTTAAATATTTTAATGTTGAATTAAGAAATGGACGTGGTGATATTAATGTTGGTGGAATTCCTGATAATGGTCCAGTTAATGACATACATGTTCGTTGAGATTTATTTAAAAGAAAATTAAATAAACTATTTACAGAAGATAAATCTCGAATAATTATTGTTGTTGAACGTGTTTTTTCATTTAAAATTTTTTTATTTGATGATAAACATCGTCTTTCATTAGTTGAATTTGTTGAAGAAGTTGTTGATAAACCCATATCTTCTAACCATTGAGCACATGTTACATCATTTTCATCACCATTTTCATCATCTTCTTCATCATTATTTTTATTTGCTGAATTATTTAATGAACCACCACCACTAAAATAAAATATTATATTATTTTATTTTCTGCAATAGTTCAATTCTTTTTTTTTTTATCTTTATAAAATTAGCAAATGTGACTATTCCGTAAAACCTGAAAATTTTTTGTCATGACGATACAAACCATAGTGTTAGTTTCAAGTTACAGTGCAAACCCATAGACTAAGCTAACATAGTAAAAAATAATCTTCTCATCTTTGCTTATCAGTTCGTTACTGTCTTATCTAAATCTTCATAGTTGCACTGCGACATCCGTTCATGAATAAACAACTGTAAGAGTTTAAATAGTAATAAAAATCTATAGTAACGTAATTGTAATCTTTTATAAGTTTCTAAAACGATCGATGTCTTTGTTTTTTTTTCATAGATATATTCTGAAATGGAACTATGAAAAAAAAAAGATGATTTATCTTCTTATTTCAGTATCGAATTTCATTTATTAATATCCTTGCAAATTTAGATGCTAAGAGTTTTCTTCATATTTTATAAAAGAAAAATGAAAACTAACAATTATGTCTCAACTTGCGGAAGTTCACTCTGTTTTCATCAGACTAAAGTCGATATCTAGAAGAAAACTCATTACCCTTTTAGATTTCTCTACATTACACAAAACATTGTTGAATAACTTTTGAAAAGTTCACTATATTTCATAGATACGATTTGAATTGCAGTCTACTTATTCTTCAACTATAATGTGTATGTGTTTTTTTTTTCTGAAATTATTTATACAAAAAAAAAATTGTAAATTTTTGATATATATATGACATACTCAGCCATTGTAAATTCAATTCCTTCTCGTTCAAGTGTTGATCTTAAACCACTAGTTGTTGGACTAATAATAGCAATAATTTGTGATAAAGTATCTTCTCGAAATAAAATATTAAATGTATGTGTACACATATAAAAAAAAGTTGAATATTTTGTTCTAAATGATTGAAATAGTGATTGAAATGTTATTTTCCATTCATCTTGTAAAGCAGTTTGTGCTTGTTCATCTAATGATGAAAAATTAATATTTTGTTGTTGTTGTTGTTGTGAACGTGGAAATAATCTAAGCCAAGTTATATGTGGATATATCCAATATGATGTAAGAGAACGAAAAAGAGCTTTTTCATTATCTTGTGATATATTTGAACAAATATATTCTAATGCAAGAGATTCATCTGTTGAACGAAGTTTCATAAAATTATTTAAAAAAGGTGATGAATTAAGAGAATAAAAACGACATGATGATTTTAATGACCAATCAATTGGAAATAAAGAAACAATTTCATCAGATATTTTATCTATTATTAGAAATTTTTTGTTTTTTTTGTTAAAGAAAATTTTTTATTTCTTACTTGATTCAGAATTTTGAAATGTATCATCAAATGAAAAACTTTTATAATTAATATTTAAATTTTTATTATTTGTTGTTGATGGTGGTGGTGGTGGCATTATTTGATGAAGTCTTGCAAGTAAATGTTCATCATTATGAGTTTTTTCTACTATTAATGATGTAAGATTTTCATCAACAGTTGTTGATATTGAACGTGCTAATGCAAATTTATTAATAACAAGACGATTTCGTTTTACATTTTGTTTTTGAGAATTTTTTTCAATAATTGTTGATGATGAAAGTGTTTGAACTGATAAATCAGAATTTATTTTATGACGAATACGTTTTAATGATATACGTGATGGAGCTTTCCATGGTGAAAGTTGTTTTCCATTATTTGAATCCATAAGAAATTAGTTTTTTTTTTTTCTTATACATCAGCTGTGTAGCTGTATGTATGTAGTACTTCTATATAATAAGAAATAATTATTTTCTATTGGTTTATTTTAATTATCCATTGAACAAAAAAATTTTTTTTTTTTTCTTAATATTAATTTATTTTTATTTTGTTAAAAATGAAAATATTTTTTTTTGAAACAAAACTTATAGATGATTATTTGATTCAAATATATGATAGATAAACTATGGAATATAGTGGAGGATCCATTTGTTGTTTTTTTTAATTCATTTCTTATATTCTAGTTGATAGAGAGTTATAAACAAAAAATATTTTATTATTTTAGATTGTTTGACTTAAATTTTTATTGTCAACAATGAATACCGGTACTAAGATCATGAAAAGTGGTAGTGAACCACCAACACCACTCGAACTTGATGTTTCACAAGTAAAGAATACAAAAAAAATTTCGTTTTAATTTTGATCGAAATCTTTTCATTTATTTAGCAATTGACTGAACTCGAAGGTAATGCACAATTTAAAGGTCAATTACGAGAACTTTATATCACTGGAGCAAAAGTTTGTAAAAATTATTTTATTTATGATTAATTAAATATATATTATGTATAGAAAATTGACTTGAGTGATGGACGATCAGCTCTTGTTATTTATATTCCAGTGCCAAAAGTAAAGGCTTTTCAACGAGTTCATTCATTACTTGTTTCGGAACTCGAAAAGAAATATAATCAAACTGTTGTTCTTCTTGGACAGGTTTACCTTTTTTTTTTTTTTGAAATTTATTTCATTGAATTTATTATTATTATAGCGTCGAATTTTACCAAAACCAACACGTAAATCGAAAACACAATCGAAACAAAAACGTCCAAGAAAGTATGTTTCTTTTTTTGATTGAAATTTATTATCAAAATTAATTTGATCGTTTTTTTTTTTTTTTTAGTCGAACATTAACTGCAGTTCATGATGCTGTTTTACACGATCTTGTGTATCCAGCTGAAATAACAGGCAAACGTATTCGTATTAAATTAGATGGATCTCGTTTATTTAAAGTTCATCTTGATAAAAATCAACAAACACTTGTTGAAAATAAGGTTTGTTTCTTTTTTTACATTTGATTATTGATGGAAATATTCTCTTTTTCTATTTAAGGTACCAGCTTTTCAATCAGTTTACAAGAAACTTACCGGCAAAGATGTTCACTTTGAATTTCCTGAAGTGCTCGTCTAAACAGTAAAAAAAAATAAATAAAAAGAAAAGAAGAAAATTATTTGATAAGCAACAGTTTATATAATGCTTGTTGTTTGTTTTTTGTTGACCATCATTTTTGTTAATTAAAGAAAAGAAAAACAACAAATAAAACACCAGGGAGATTATTGCTCCTACCGTAGGACAATAACAAATTTTTTTTTTATTAATTTTCATATAACTCAAAAGCCAGAATGAAACAGAATTATTGAAAATTTCTCGAAATTCATTTGTCACTATGGATTAATCAAAGCTTGCTCATCTAATATCAAGATTGAAAATTTTCGATATAAGAATAATCCAAATGTTTGTGTCAAATGTAATGAGCTTTACTCTGTACTGGTACTAGATGTTGTCAGATTGTTCAAAAAACCTAAGATTTGTTTTTTCACTAAAGTACTAGTTGCACGGCTACGTTGTTTGACACGTATCCATAAGGTACTGTGGGCAAATTTCACTGCTACCAGGCATAGAATAATTCTATTTTAATTGCTAATGGCTATTTGTCTGGAGTCATCCGTTTGAAAGCATAATGCCAACGTTGTGACATATATTTGCTCTTGTAGTTAATCAGGTCAGTCTTACGTTCATGGCTTCAGCTAGTCATTGTTCTAGGAAAAATATCGAGCTATGGAATATGCCGATCAGCAGCATCTCATGGTATAAAACAGTGATATTCTTCTTTCCACCAAGATAGATTTTATAGAGAAAATCTAAAATCTTTGTACTAAATTGACAGATGTCGATATATTTGTATTTGGCAACTACGAAATATTCGATCTATGGAAATTTTTCTTTGTTCGAAAGAATAATATGCTCAGTAAATCGTCTGAATAAACTAATCGTTTCCAAAATTTTTGTTTTTGGTAAAACTAATTCTAGCGAATAATTTCTTCTTTAATTCGACAATAAAATTGATCTAGTCGATTCATAAGACTGAATAAATCAACGAGTAAAAAATATTTATTCAAATAGAATATTTTCATCAATCAATAATATAATTAAAACTTTTAATTCTTTGTCTTCACTTGCATCATTACACAATCATTAGAATTTCAATCAAAGAATTTCATTGACAACTTGAATTACACGAATAAAAAAAAGTTTCACGATTAACTAAAATTGTATATTATTATTTAGTCTAACTTTATATTATGATTTCATTTATTTTCAACAAAGAAAAAAAAAATCGATACGATGACCAAAGAAAAAAAAAAGCAAGCAAAGGTAAATATCATTAGAAGACAAGAAAAAAAAAACGAAATTTTAGTTTGTTTTTTTTTTTTTTTACATAATAAATCACACATATATATATTAATTTAGTCGAAATCGAATAAAGTTGATCCAGATGTTGAATTAGATCCATTATTGCCTCCATTATTTCGACGATTATTATTCCTTGATGATGATGATGATTGTTGTTGTTGTCGATGATTTGGAAAAAAATTATAATATTCCCGATTACTTGTATTATCACCTTCTAATGTAACACGACATGTTGGACATGTTCCATGCTATAAAAACAATAATTAAATAGAAAAAAAAAATGTTTATATATTACCATTCTAAGCCATCGTAATATACATTCTTCATGAAAATGATGTGAACAAGGAAGACGTTTAGCTTCATCATGTAGTTTAAATTCATCCATACAAATAGCACACTGTAAACAATCATCTATATATAAATTAAATAAAAATATTTAAAATATTTTTTTTTTTACAAAAAAAAACAAATAAATAACATACGTGCTTGTGCAGCTGTGATTTTCACTGTTGGAATTGAATTTATACGATTTTCAGATGCCGGTGCTGGACCACCATTATCTCCCATTTGATTTAAAAACTAAACAAAAGAAATAACAACAACAATAAACAGATATAAATAATATTTACTTGTGTAAGAAATGCATCAAGATTTGCTGAATCAAACATTCCGCCGGATTGTACACCACTAAAACAAAAACAAACGATTTTTTTTCTTTTTCTAAACATAAATAATATAATTACAATGGAACTTGTGAACCACCAACAATTTGTGAAAGAACTGTTTGAAAAAATGTTCCCATATCTGGATTATTAGTTTGAGGATTTCCATTATGTGATGGATGACCACCACCAATAACTATTGTTGTATTACCAAATGGTGTTGAACCATGAAAACGAATTCTATTACGATGACGTGGTTGATTATGTCGCGAATGACTAAATATTTTATTTGAAATTTATTTTTAAAAATTCTAAAAACAAAAAAAATCAATTGCGCATTTAGGAATGAAACGATCATCACATATTTTCGAAAATACTTTTTAATTATTCTCAGTAGAAAACACATTTTGTAATGATGATCAACTTTCCAATAGCTAAGAATCCTAGATACGCGATTGAAGAAAATACATACGATGATGGATGTTCTGCAGGAAGTTCTTCTATGAAACTATCTCTACAATGTGGGCATTCAAAATTCTAAACAAAAAAAGTTTTATTATTATAAATCAAAAAAAAAAATTTTTATTTTAAAATAAATCTTACTGTAACATGCCCAATATGTACTCGACATTTATGACAATAATAATCAGGTACAGCAGTGGCCATTATTCTAAATTATTTTGTTTTTTTGTTACACCGGTGAATTAAAAAATTAGTTGAATATTTATCTATAACTGTCAAATGGGAAGAAATCTTTTGCAATGAAATAAAAATGATGAAAACGAATATTCGAGAATGATAATAAAAAAATTTTTAAGAATATATTCAACGAAATTCTAAAAGAGTAATTCTCATGAGTCAAAAAGAAAAACGATAGGCAATGCTGGGAAAGAAATATTTCGGTAGAGACTTATAATTAATGATAATGAAAGAAAAAAATCCTAATGGTTAAATATATAACCAATGATTGACGAAAACATCGAAATAAATGAATGAATAAACAATATCTAGATTGAAATAAGAACGAGTGCTTTTTTTTTTGTTTTTGTTTCTTGTCTAATTTATCTATTATTTTAATATTTAAGATAAATTAAATATAAGAATGAGCAGCGGCGTTGCTGCTTCGCTCCGTCGAATTTTTCTTGCAAATCAACATAATCGATTACTTATTGTATCAACATGTTCAATTCCTCAATATCATCGAACATTTTCTATGCAATACAAGGATACAGAAAAACCGGCACATCCATTTGATTATGTTAACAAAAATTATAGTAATTTAATTATATATGATTATTATGATTTAAAAAAAAAAATTTCTTTGTTTTTGTTTTTTAGATTTTTTTCGTCATTTTTATTTAGGTGGTCATTATACATTAGCAAATATTCATGATAATACTTTATTTTTTCATGTTGAATCAAATTTTGGTGTTCGTCGTTCGGATTTTGTTAAACGTTTAGCTAATCATATTGGATTTTTACCTATACCAAAGCCGGATATTGATCGAATGCATTTTATTGATGAAACAGGAACAATTAATACACGACAATTTCATAATGATTATTGTTTACCTAGAGATTATATGCCAATACCTGAAGAATGGCATTTAAATCCGAATCATCATGCATCTGTACGTTTATTAAGACCTCTTTTACAAACAATGACTTATCAATTAAGAATGGGTTTATCACATATGTTTTCAACAGGTAAATATTTTATTATTATATAAAATAATACATTAATTTGTTTGTTTGTTTGTTTTATAGGACAAGGAATTGTTATGGATCGATCCTATTGGAGTTATTATCCTATTCTCAATATTCTTCGTAATTTTGGTTTTGTTAGTCAAGATGGTAGGTTTTGTTTATACAATTAAATACTGAGATTTGTCGAAAATCATTAATTAGAAAGAATAAATTAGTAATTTACGAAACATTACTGTTCAGTACCGATATATATATATTATATAATACAAACATACTTTTGACTTCTTCTATAATACTAAGCATTTAATTCAAACTGAAATAGTGGTACAGAACTTCATTAGTTAGTTCAAATCACCCTTTCGATTTGAATTAAATGTTTGATATTATCGAAAAAATACATTAATCTTAGAAATTTGATGAATATTGTATATCTTGTTGTTCATTTCAATGTCAACTACAAGACATAATTATTAAAGCTGATCTTTATTTTGAATCTCTTTGTGTTCAATTGAAAATTATAGATCGTGACTATATTTATGCACATTTTATTAATAAGGAAGGTTTTTCAGAAAGCATTATTATCAATTGAAATTTGATGTCAACAACATTAGATATTAGTTAATATTTATTTTTTCATATCTTCTTTCAATAATATCAGAGGAATTTATGAAATGAATTGATATTTTTTAAGATACTCTTGATAAAGCTCGAAAATAACTAATTTAGTCAAGCAACATTCGCAGTGGAGTCACATTCTATAAGTTTAAAGATACAGAGTGTAACAGAGCCTTTTTTCTATTTGCACGAGATGCATGACAAGTTCGATAGATAAAAAAACAATAATGATCTATTTATAGAATAATAGTGTAGTCTAATTTCAAAAAGAAGAACTCTGCCAAGTTTTTTTTTCTGAATTGAAATATTTTTAGAAGTTTTTATCGATTGTGAGTAGCAAATATGTTTGTTGTGTTAAAATTGATTTGAATTGATGTTTTAGATTTATATAAAGCTATGTTTAAGTTTGATTGAATTATTGATCCGTTATGATTGAGTAATAACCGTCGTCTATCGGAAATTGCAGAACTATTTCGTAACTCTGAATTAAATTAAAAATGAATTTAGCCTAAGACATATGTGATGTGATTTAAGGTTGAACAATGTTCATCTGACATAGTAAGAATGAAATATTGGAAAATAGTTCTAAACAGATCTACTAGTAGACTCATAAAAGTCTATGGATTTCTTCAATTTGCCTGGCTTTGTCATCCAGTTTCTTTGAAATGTGTTCACAATTTAATATTGATGCCTATTCCAGGAAAAAAAAAGGCAAATGGAGATTTTTTTTAAAATCATTTTAGATAGAAACGAAATCGAGAACTACAGTTTTTACCTTTAGAAAGAGACGATTGAAGATGTATCGAACCTTATATTAGAAGTTGTTCGATTTCTTTGAAAACTAACATACCTTATGAGATGATCATAGTGAATTTTGAATAATGAGATATGTATCTGAACCATCAATGAAAGATCTATAAAACTTGAACTTTACAGATTGAGTTATTCAAAAGCCATGAATTTTGAACACTTTTTAAAATAAGTTTGATTAAAAAATATCTTAGAAGACTCTATAATAGATAATGGTATGCGACTTCATCTTCTCTTTCCCAATATTGAAAATAATAGTACTCTGTTTTATTTCTATAAAAAATTATTCAAACAGTATCTACATGCCCTTTGATTTAAAATAGTCTGCTTATTTTAAATGATGTGCCTTTTCTGTGACAGACTTCGAAAAGTCGAGTTTATACCTTTGTCAAACATGTTTATTATGTTATTAGTAACCTTTAATAGCTTCTATCAATATAACCTTTCCAGATACAAAAGAATAAAATCACATTTTAATATTCGACGTAGAGATATTAGTTAATCATAAATAATCAAGATCATTTTGTATTTGTAATTATGATAAAATTTTTGATATTATTCATAATAGAGAAAATTAAACGGACTCATTCAATTATAAGAAATCTATTCTTTTTAACTTTTTTTCAACATCATCAAATAATAGAAGTTTGCTTTGACAACCATTATTGAAGAGAAAGAAAAGAAGTAAAAATCTTCGTCGAGATGTTTGTTAAGAAAACAAAACATATGAAAACGTTTTATAAAAAGAAAAAAAAAACTCGATCGATTATAGTCAATTTTCTTTTCATGATGTGACTATTCGAATAACACGCACAAAAAAAAACCGATTCTTCTATGAGATAAATCTCATAGATATGAATAACGTTAATTTTATTAATAAAAGCATAGTTATAACAATTTTTAATAGGTAAATTAATAATTCTATTAAGTTCATATTTAAATATTAATATTTGATTAAATTTTATTGTTTTTTTTAAAAAGGTTATGACTTTTTATTGGAATATAAAGTTTCAATTGATTATAATTTGAAAATGCCTCGTCTTATTATCTTTATTGATAAAGATCCTCATGCTATTTGGGAAGATTTAAAAAAAAATGGAAAAGTAATATTATTATAATATTTATTTTTTTTTTTATAAATAAAACGGTTTTTATTTTTTGATTAAGGATTATCATAAACAGAGTAGAGTATATTCGTTAGAATTGCTTCAAGCAATGGATCGAATGTACAAAGAAGAATGGTTACCAAGAATGAGGTTTGTTTTTATTTTATTTTTCTATTGAAAAAAAGAATTTTGTTTTACAGTACATATTGTCACATTCTTCAATACAATGAAAATGAAATTAAAACATTGGATGATGTAATGTTTATTATTATGTAGTTTAATTCAAAAAAATTTCTTTTTTCATCTATTAAGATTGTTTTTGATATTGAACAACTTAATTTTGATGATACAAATAAATTTCCCGATTGGCGTATAACAGTTGATGTTGAATTAGAACGATTTCGTGCTTTGTATGTTTTTTAATTTTTGTCTTAATTGTTATAGACTATTTTTTTCTTTTCTTTGATTAGACTTCAAGATGAACATTTTTGGACACGAATGTTTAATGCTAATCGTCTTCTTCATCTTTCTGAATGGTGGACTGAACCAAATGCACAAAAGAGTCAAACAAGTCTTATGAAATATGTAAATATTTAGATTCTATTTGAATTTTGAAGTTTAAATTTTTTTTTAGGATCCTCGATATTATTGGTCAACAAATAATTGGGATATTAAACCATTCTTTCTTCGTTATCAAAGTTGGACACGTTTACCATACTATTAATCCAATTGTAGCATTGAAAAGACTTAGTTTTTTTCCTATTGATATTGTATCTATCGGTTTTTTTTCCTTCAAAAATAGAATATTATCAACATTTACTAACTATATCGAGATGAGTTTAGTTCTTTGTCTTCTTCTTTTTTTTACAGATTATTTTATTAAAAATGGTTGATCGAAATGCACAAATTCGAGCTTCATTAAATGCAAAATTGATTGAAAGTGGTGAAAGAGAACAGTAAGATTCAATTGTTAATTTATTATCTACTTCTCATTTTTATCAAATAGAATGAAACAGCTTTTACGACAACGATTAATGGAATATGGATGGCGAGATCAAATGAAAGCATATTGTAAAGGTATTAATAATGATTATTTGTCATACTCAATCATGTTCAAGATAACAACAGTTTCAGATATGGAAGTGGACTAGAGTAAATAATAGCATACTCATCCTTTTCATATACAGAAAACATAGATTTAATCAAATTAAAAGACTTCACGACGAATGGATATTTTACTTAAAGAATTTAGACTACTATTACAAAAAGAGCATTATTAATCTTATCCTACAATGATTTCAAAAGATGCATCTATAATATTTTAGAAGATAGGATACATATTTGAAACCTACCGGTTCGATGATTTAGAGTTTCAAGGATGATATGAATCAACTGAATATATCTGTTCTATACGAATTTTTATTTTATAGAAATTGTTAAACAAAAAGGTCTTGAAAATATTACAGTTGATGAACTTGTACAAGAAATAACACCCAAAGGTCGAGGTAAACAATATTTTATTTTCGTAAAATTTTCATCTAATTAAATATTTCGTATTTTATTTAGCTCTTGTACCTGATACAATTAAAAAAGAAATGTTAACTCGTCTTCGTCAATATTTATCACAACATGAAGAACTCTAAGTGACAATATTATGTGTATATGTTGTTTGTCTGAAAAAGAAAAAAATAAATAATAAAAAAAAAAAAAGCAAATCTTATTCTAAGGGAACAAAAAAAACCATGTCAGTTATTTCAGATATGACTGATAATAAAACAGAACATGGAACAGAAATATTTTTATCTGATTATGTATCAGCTGGTCGATATCGAGGTGGTCCTCATGGTGTAGGTTAGATATTCAATGAAGCAAAAAAAAAAAACAACAAAATATTTGTTCATTTTAAATAAAAATTTATTCTTGTGTCTAGGTGATCCAAATGATAAAAGTTTACGTAAAGTTGAATTAGAAGTTTGTATACCAGGAATTATTCGAGATCGAGCTCATCGAGAAAAATGTCATCAATTAATTGATGGTGAGATAAATTAAATAAAAGATTTATTCGAATTTAATATTTTGATCTAGAATTTGGTCAATGTGGTGAAAAACATGGTGCATGGTCTTTTTTAAAATGTCGAAAAGAAGTAAAAGCAATGAACGATTGTCTTGCTAAATGGTAATTAAAAGATTATAAAAAAAAAATATCTTATTATGATAATTTTTAAATTGTAGGTTTCATGATGAAAATTTTCGTGAAGAATGTAAAGAAATATATTTAACTGAACGAACACATTATCGTGAAACTGGTATTCTTACAAAAACAATTAAACGACCTTATTATATAAATCCTCAAAAAGAAATGGAAAGAATAAATAAAATTAGAAAAGATTATGAACGATTAGAACATAAAGATGATTAGTTCTACTGTTTTTAGATAATATATATTATTATGGTTCGTATTAAACGTCGATATTTTGTTTTTCAATTTCATTTTAATTCTAATCCAACAATTATAATTAAATCATCAAATATTCATACAACATTTGAAACAATGATTTCTCGTTTATATGGTGATATTGGTATTGCACGTTTTACACGAAATCTTTCAATTATTTATTATAATTCATCAACACATGTAGCTATTGTTAGATGTCTTCGTGATGATAAACATATGTTAAAAACAGCTGCAACATTTATTTCAAAATTAACTATTGATCAAATTGAATGTTCAATACAAACACTTCATGTTGGTGGAAGTATTCGACAATGTAAAAAATATTTAGTTAATTATTGTATTGAACAATTAATTTCTATGAATTCACAATCAATCAATCAAAATAAAACAACATCACAAATATTTAAAAAGAAAAAAAAGAAAAAAAATAATCAACAACAATTAATGGATATTGATAATGATAAACAATTAGCATTGCAAAAACTTTTAGCTGATAGTCGAATAGAATCAACTTCAACTATTGTATCGAAAGTTGATGATGATGAGTTAGGAAAAAGGAAAAGAGATGAAGAATAAATTTTAAAAAAAAAAAATTTTTCCACATCTATATCTATTTTAATACGGAGAAAAATGTTGAATTGTTATATTCCTAGCTTATTCACAAATAGTTAATTATTATTATTCTACACATGTTGCTTGTCATCGATCAATCATTTCACATTGATAAATCAAGAAAAAAAAGTGATTACAATAGTTCATAACCATTTTATTTTCAAAACGAAGGTGTATTTGTGTCAAGGGGGAAACAGCTGATTAGGAATCCGCTAATCATCCTAATCACCCCTAATCACTCCTAATCAATAATAATCACTCCTAATCATTATTAATCACTCTTAATCATTACTAATCGCTCCTAATCAAACAGTGACCAAATCTAATCACTTTTAGTTAAGTATAATGGATAATATTATAAAAGAGATTCACAATCAAACAGAAGTTTCTTCTGTATAAATATGTATACCAATGTATTGTTAATACGAGGACATTTTTTACAAAACTATTTATTTTATAAAAATTAGAGCTTTCTAATGTACAAGAGAAAGATTAGTATATGATGCATTTCGAACGAAACAGAAAAATATTTGGTTTCCTTCTATGTTAAAATTTGTCCACGTATATTCGTGTCCTAAAAAAGAAAGTAGTAAGAGTGTAGTTTACAAATAAAGGTTAAAATACCATATAAGTAGGGGTGACACTTTAACTTTACAAACACTTTAAAAAAGTATAAAATTTAATTCCTTGACTGTTAAGTTTTTTTGAAATTAAATAGTAAACTTTTCGCAAAATAACTTTTCATTGACGAGAACATAATTGATACGAAATATCAGAAGCGGTAGAGCGAGCTCCAGTAGATGCAGGATGTTAGAGCTGGTACAGAGCATATAAGAAAAACAAAGTTGAGAAATTGTAGTCTTCATCTTTTCCATGAAGATTGCTGTGACGAGTATACTCGTCGTTAACGGTCAAGGGGTTAAAGTGTTACTTTAAACTTTAACTTAACCAAATAAAGTTAAAGTATATATCGTCCAATGGGCGGACTGATGCGTCCTCAACTACGATTCTATAGGGATACCCATAAGTACTCAATGGCTATCCGAGGGGGGTACCCATAAGTCCTCAAGGGCTATCCGAGGTGGTATTCATAGATCCTCAACGGCTATCCGACGGAGGATACTCATAGATCCTCAAGGGCTATCCGACGGAGTATTCATAGGTCCTCAAGGGTTATCCGAGGGGGTACTCATATATACTCAAGGCCTATCCGAGGGAGTACTTATAGGTCCTCAAGGGCTATCCGAAGGGGTACTCATAGGTCCTCAAGGGCTATCCGAGGAGGGTACTCATAGGTCCTCAACGGCTATCCGAGGAAGTATTCATAGGTGCTCAACGGTTATCCGAGGGGTCGGAATGTAATAATACCAATACCATTTGGTATTGGTGTTGGGTGGTATTGGTATTGGTCGGTATTGGTATTGGTATATGGGGAGGGGCTACTGGTCCTTCAGCTCGATCTCAATGTATCGAAAAACCGATCACGGATTCGGATTCCTCGACCCTGAAAATCTTTGATCAAACTTTATAAAAAATCGGTATTTTCTCAAAACAACGTATTTCTGATGAAAAAATCAAGAATTTATAATTGACTTCTCAAATTTTGCGACTTTGTTTTTTTCATCAGGAATGCGTTGTTTTGAGAAAATAACAATTTTTTATAAAGTTTGATCAAAGGTTTTCGGGGTCGAGGAATCCGAATCCGTGATTGGTTTTTCGATACATTGAGATTGAGCTGAGGGACCAGTAGCTCCCTCCACATATACCAATACCAATACCAAATGGTATTGATGGTATTGGTATTGTCACATCCCTACCCCTCGGATAGCCCTTGAGGACTTATGGGTACCTTCCTCGGATAGCCATTGAGTACTTATGAGTATCCCCATAGAATAGTAGTTGAGGACGTATCAGTCCGTCCATTGGACGATATGTACTTTAACTTTATTTGGTTAAGTTAAAGTTAAAGTTTTAAAGTGGTTTACTTTAACTTTAAAAGTTAAAGTTACACCCCTAATGATGATGATGACAATATGGATGACGAACAATTGAAAACATTTAAAACAAGTTTTGATGGATTAAATATCAAAGACAGTGTACCAGCTGATCAAGAGAAATCATATTTCAAGATTAAAATCAATGATATGAATAAGTTCTTACATAAGTCCACGGCTTGTTATCTTCTTACAAGAGATAATAATAGCTTATCTATTGATAGATTATCACGAGTTATTCAAACATCAAAAAAATGATGAATTGTTTCCTTTTCATTGCATAAACTTTTTCTTGAAATTAGAAATATATGTACTATGTACTTGTTGATAGTTCGTGTTACTTCTTCTTAAAATCCATAAATTGAATAAAATGTGGAAACCTCGGATTTAAATCCGAGAGTTATGTGTACTTCAAAAAGTGAATGAGACATATGAGTCCTTCTAGAATGTGGGAATATAAAAATTATCCTGGCAAACCTTGTCTATAAACACTTGATTTCTATTGGCTACTGCTCAACTAATACGACTTGGGGATGAATGCAGCTCAGATTTGAACTCTTCATCTTGATTTACCCTAAGAGTGTCATTTTTCCTATAACTTGATTTCTATTGGTTACTGTTCAATCAATGGGATTTCGAGGCGAATGGAGCACAGATTCGAGTTCTCCACCCCAGAAAACCTCGAACTATCATCTCTGTGATCGGAAGATAGAGCTCTATTTGTGGATCAATTAGAGCATGGACAAAAACAGAACCGAATTCCGTTTAATTATCTTTGCTATAGCTGAGTTGGCCTTCTTGTTTCCTTATGTTTTATATACCATTTTGTAGCTCGTGAAATTCTCTATCGAATGGTATACAATAGTTGGGGTTTTATTTGACTATGATAGGAAAAGTTTTTTACGAACGTCGGGATAGGCCGATTCTCGCATAGGAAGGCATAGGGAAAAATGACTATTTTTCCAATAACTCAGCAATGGCTCTGCCAATCCTTCTCATCTTCGAACTCGACCGAAATATTGTTGAGACTAAACTGTGTAGAAAATTTCATTGCAATCGGACTCTCCTTTCAAAAGCTATCGTGTAAACGGCGGGACGGCCGGACATACTGACCGATTCTAGAGTGTACTCACTTTTTGAGTACACAAAAACAGTACAAAAGAGTTAAGGCAAAAGTCTCGTGTACTTTAAGATAGGTAATGATATCTAATGGCAACATAGCCTACTAAATGGCTTAAAACAGTTTCGTTTTGCGTATACAACGCAAGTACAGAAGCATAGGGACATAAAATAATATATGACTTTTATTCATTTGTCTAATAAACTCTAATCACTCCTAATCACTCCTAATCATTCCTAATCACTCCTAATCATTCCTAATCATTCCTAATCACTCCTAATCACTCCTAATCATTCCTAATCACTCCTAATCACTCCTAATCAATAATAATCACTGCTAATCACTTAAAATCATATCTAATCAAATAATCAGCTGTTTCCCCCTTGATTTGTGTTAAAGATTTTTCTGACTTACTTTATCTTTCGGTTCAGAATACACTTAAGAACAAAAACATCTAATGAGAGTGCAATTTTGAAATATATATAGATATAGATGGTAACAAGAAAAGAAAGATTTATAACAAGGACAATATGTATGATCTTGTAGTCAGCACGGATCATAATATTTTCAGAAAATAAAAAGCAAACATTACATTTTTTTCTATCTCTTTTAATAGGCCTGTTTGTGCAGATTTAATGTTGATCATTGTTTGCATTGCTCACAACGAAAGCATTCACAGCATTGTTCATCTGTTGCATTAAGTTCTGAAATAGAAAATAATAGTCGACTGCCTTGACTTTTCGTCGGTTCTATAATGAATAAAGACATAGTCGAATGAATATAGTTTAATTTCAAAGTTGAAATTTTCTGATTATTCTATATAATATGAAAAAGGAGTAAGATAGTGCAAGACAAACCGATTTCATTGCACTTAACAAGGGGAGTTCTCCCATTAAATCAATTTCTCTAGAAAGATGTTGGGTTTTGAGTTTTAGTTATCAACTTAAATGTAACCAAGTGTAGGAGTGGAAATTCAACTTTAAACTTTGACTTCGAAAAAAATTAAACTTAAAGTAGAGTTTTTCCATTGATGAAGAGCTTTTTTTTAAGAAAAAGGCGATTTCTCTTAAATTTTGACCAAAATTTGTCTGAGTCGAGGAATTCGAATTTGCAATCGGTCTTTCGGAATTTTGAGCTTGACTTTTTTCAAAAAAATTATTGTTTAGTAAAAAACTGATTTTTCTGCCAAAAAAAATGTTTTTGAAAAAAGTCAAACTCGAAATTGCGTAAAACCTATTGCTGATCTAGTTTCTCCAACTCCGAAGACCTTTGGTGAAGCTTTATGACAAATCGTTTCTTCTTAGAAAAGCTCTCCTTCAGTGAAAAAACTCTGCTTTAGTTTTAGTTTTAATTTTAAAGTTAAATTAAAATGCCATCCCTTGTCTTGCCCTACTGCTTCTCTCTGTTCTGGCAGACGGCAGGACATCAGAGCCGTAAAGTACTCTGCTCAGCTCTGTCTATAAGCATAAAAAGTGTACGGTGTCTAAAATGTAGCTTAGCTATTTTTTAGTGCTGTTGCAGAATAGGAGCACCCATATTGTTTACTGAATATAGGGCACGAAAACAAAATCTATTAGTACAGCACACAATGAGTGTTCTTATCCTGCAGTAGCACGTAGTATGTGCAAGGGCATCAAAAATGAACTTCTTACAGAAGGTGATAATGATGGAAGCTCTTCAGCCATTATTTGGTGCTTCTATTATTGATAATCCAAGTAGAAAATTCAGTCGATATCTAAAAGAATAGTGAATAAATTCAATTCAAAATAGCTTGATACTATGCAGCAACACATCCTTTCAACACTATTAATCGGTGCCCTTTTTTCCTCTTTTTGTTCTTGTTCTCAACAGAGCCGACAGAAATCTAACTGCCATTGTGATTGATGCGATCGACTTTTTCGCACAAATATGTTGCTGACCTCTCTGTGTGTCCTTTTCTCCTTGTCAAGTTTATGTCTTGAATGATTCATCAGCTGCACAGTGAGTGGAAAATGTAACCTAAAGAGTGTAAGTGTGGCTGTCGATTTTGTTGTTCTTGAATTAACTTTTTCAAAAAATATATCGAAATCTTGACTCGTTTGAATATCAACCAGCTATTATTGTATTTCAAACTTTAACTATACACCAAGAAGAATGTAAAATCTATGTGAAAGATGTTTTATCAACTTACCAGAAAATGTTACAGAATGTTGAACAAAATGAGCCTTGAACATCTTCAACCGGATATTTTCTATCATATACAAAATTATATCATCTATTGTTGGCAGGCAAACGTATTTGAATGTATTCTGCTAGATGAAACTTAAAAAAAGTAAGATCACACTATGAAAACACCAGGAAAATTTCATGCCCGTTGATAGATAATATTGTGAAACTTAGAGACCAAAATGATCAGATTTTTCAGACGCACAGGTAGAAAATGTCAGACATTACAATCATCCAATTTTTGTATAGTTAGACTATAAAATATAAAAAGTTAGCTTTTTCATATCTCGATCTGGTTTTTAGATTTTTTCTTTCACTGATCATTCTTTTGAGTCAGGGAAGGTGTTGAAGATTACAAAAAGGATTCTCTACAAAATGGACTATGTGGTTAATGATTATGATAACTTTTAGCAATCGATCATGTCTCGACAAAAGGAAACGGTGTTTGTATTTGATGGTAGTCCTTTCGTTAGTAATTTGCTCTTAGACTTATCAAGTCATAGCGTCCTAAAAATATGAGTGTAGGTTTATCATCAGCAACAAAAATTGAGTATGAAAATTCTATATTGCTGAATGTAAATTTAATTAGATTAAACAAATAAGGTCGAGTAGAAGCAGCCAGAATTTATCTCAAACTACATATTTACACTCATTTAAGTCAACTCATCTAGTTTTTCATAGAAAGACGCGAGATAAAGTATCTTATCGCATCTTGAATCACCAGACGTCAAGCTGGAAAAGAATTCTTTTTCATTTTCTTTGCTATGGTTTACATTTTGAAAAGTGAACTTTTCTCCCAATACCATTCTCAAACCCATATAAAACATCTAAAATTCAGCTCGTTTTTAACAATTATCAGTAGTATTGTTTATTTTTAGAGCGAAATAAATAGTATATTCAAGGTCAGTGACAAAAAGTTATATTTCAGCACAATCAGTTGCTTATGTAAAGATGAAGTGAGTGTAGGTATGGATGATTAGACAACCCTCAGTAATATCTACAGTCACACCCTCATACTCTATAAATATTTCGATAGATGAGATAATGATTGTCGAAATTTTTAGTTTTGACAGGTCCAAGTCTAAACATGTTATCTTTCGTTGATTGAGATACACCACATTGATAAACTATGAAGGAAAAATGTATTGCATTAATTCATTAGCATTTTATTCGCGAAACGAACGGATGTTTCAGTAAAAGCATACAAAGGGGAGCACATACAAAAAAAAAACAAGGAAATACAAGAAAAAAACGAACATCATATTTCTTCTATTTTTTTTAAAAGAGTTCATATGTGAAGATTTTATACTAGCCATCAGTTGATTATTACTTATATTGCTATAGGTGAAGTTATGTATATCAATGTACATCTATTGCGCTGATATGCCAAATAGTTGATACTATTCTAATCGTTTGATATTTTGTTGATCCTATAATGAACAACTGATCGAATGACTATAGTGTAACTTGAACATTACAGATAGAAACATATTCCAAAAACATTCTTTTACGAAGTTTCGTGTGTTTCTTTCATGATACTCTTTTTCCCGTCACATTTGTCTGATCGTGGAAGTTCTTCTTTGAGTGGAAGGAAAAAATTATCTAAAAACTTAAACGATGGAAAGAACACGCAGAAATGGCTGCATATCGAGAAGTTTTTCTCTATTAGAAACTAGTTTATTCTATTTGCACACATACTGTTGTTTCTTCTTTTTTCTATATGTTTGCTTTGCAATCACAATGATTAGTTTAAATTATTCGGTTTTTTTTTCTTCAACAAATCTTATTAAAATATCATTTAAAATATGTCTTTGTAAATTAATCCACTCCATCTTTCGAACGAATATTGACAATATTGTTTTCCCTCATCATCTTGAAACGTGTTTAGTCTGATCGAAATCAAATACAGAAGCTATGTGCATGTGAAAGGATATTGAATTGAAGCAGGTTCATTTTGCTAGACAGGTCCAAAGCATTTCATTTCATTAACACGTACGCAAGAATTAGAATAGTTAACAAAAACTACGTCTGACAAAAAAAAAGCATATAGTACTTACAATAAATTTCACAAGTGATAAATAAAAACGAAATGATTTAAACCAAAGAAAATGTTCAAATAGACTGTTGAATCTCAATGTTTTTCAAAAGAATTTGTGTTCTCATTGTTATGAATGTATCAACGTAAATTTATTTAACTAGATTGACAGGGATCAGAAATGAGCATATGACAACATCTTTTGTCCTTTTCTGTTCTGTGCTCAACTCTGTCTCTAATCGTAAAGATATGGAAGTGAAAAAAACAAAAGTATAATTCATGTTTTGAAAAAATGTCAAGGAAATAGAAACAATATGTTTTCATCAGAATTTATTATCTTCGTCAAAAGAAATTATTTCGATAAAACTTTGCAAGAGTTTCTTTTCTATGAAAATTCATCATTGGAAATATCAAAGTTTACTATATCACATATTTCATGAAATTTGTTTCTCTATTATTGATAGCCAATGTAGAAAATTCAATCGATGTTCAAAGGCGAGAATGATGAAATAAATGCACAATAGCTCAATAGTGTAGGTCAACACATTTCTTTTAGTTATGATCGAGCAGCATTGTTGTCGACGTTATCGATAAGTACTGTTTTTCTCTTTGTTTTTTTTTGTTGAGCAGAATTGAAACAAACCTCAGTTCCTCTTCTATTATCATTGGTAAACTTTCCTTGAGTAAATTTTTACTTCTTTGTGTCCTTTCATGCTTCTTGGTTTCGTTGCTCTTGGATTAATTGTTTCAAAAACCTCTTGAAAATTGGAGTTGTTTGAACATTGGTGCACAATAACTTTAATTTACACTGAACTTATAGAAAGACAAGAATGTAAAATAAGTAGATCACATGATGCATAAGTCCGTTAGGAAACTTCGTAATTTTTAGACAAAGAGCGCCCTGAACACGTTTAATCAGATGTATTCTATCATATATAAAATTATGTCTGTTCTAATGTTTACAAGCATAAATATTTCAATAAAATCGGGGAATTTCAAAATACCTTTTCCTATTATGTAGTGTCTTTGATGGCATGAAAAAGACAAAAAGTATACTTTGAAATGAGAGAAATACAGTTTTTTTTAATAATATAAACAACATGTAAAACAACAGTTTTGCAAGCGACATCATACTTACACTACTCTATATGGTTAATTTCAAATTGAGAGACATTAAAATTAAAGTATATGAAAGAAGACAAAAAATACTTGAAGTTTTGTGAATTATATAAAGAATCACAGATATTTTCATTTCATCTAGAGCTAGTTTAATTTAATTTACTTCTTTTCAAAAATAACAAATTCAATGAATAAATAAAATCATTTGCATTTTGTTAACTACACCAGTCACGAAAATCAGTAATTACGAAATAGTATATTGGGATCCACAACAGCTGCATGGCACAGGACTCTGGCCACGACGGGTGCTTCCCAACGAGAGTTGCTCAATCACTGATGACACTTCACCTTTAACAATAAGTTTGGGGTGAAAGTAAGTGTTCTCGTCGCCAACGCGTGCACTGTAACTCATCTCACTTCCACATACCATGGACTATTTGATTTCAATCAGAAATTAGAAGAGAACAATGAGCATTCGATTTCCAATAGATATATAGGACTAAAGGTTTTTAGAATTATTCATTTATATATACATATATATGCATATATAAATGGATAATGCTAAGACCCCTTAACATCATCCTTCATAGAAGAGGCTATCTAGCTAATATAATAATAAGTTATGTTCAAGATTTAGTAGATGCACTGTCGAGAACATAGAAGGTCTGAACAGTCTGCATGTGTATGTGTAATAATGAGTTACTCGAAATACCTCATTAGGTAAATAAGGGTATCGTTGATTTGGTATGAGTCGGATGTGTGATAGCATGTATGATAAGACCGCTCATCCCCATCTTCCGTTGCTAAACAGGGTTGTTTTGTTAGACCCTCGACACCCTTGTTGTTGGTAGAAATTGAGCGTTATTTTTTCTCCAAATTCAGTTTGTATCTTAAAATGCAGCCCTTTCAATCTCTGAATCTTAGTGTAAATTCTAGAAAATGTTCTTCCTTTAAGATAACGATAAAAGCGACAAGATACTAGAAGTATCTGTTATGGTTCTTCTCCGTTTCTTTCCTCTCTATACTTCGATATATATGGGGTTGATTAGTCTGGCCGGATACCCCATTTAGATTTTCTTTATTGTAAGGACAAAACATACTATTGTTCGGACCATATAAGAGAGAGTAGTAGATAATCCTAGATTGACACGAGTAACTCCATGGTTTATCCTTATAATAGTAAAGAAAAGCTACTAGCTCACACAAAAAGTGAGTAGTTTTTCTCTACTATTATAAGGATAAAACATGGGGTTGTTCCGATCAATCTAGGATTATCTACTACTCTCGCTTATATGACCCGAACAATGGTATGTTTTGTCCTTACAATAAAGAAAATCTAAATGGGGTATCCGGCCAGACTAATCAACCCCATATATATGTGTCTGAATGTACTCGTACATAATCTTTATTTCAGAAAGAATGAATAAACAAAATGAATTTAAGATTTATTCATATGTATAGTAAGATAATAGAAAGACAAGAAGACTAGAGACAGAGACGAGAAAGAAATAAAAAATTATATGTGAATAGTGAACACGTATACTTGTGACATATTAGTAACAGTGTCTTAAACTTTTGCTGCCTACTTTATTTTCTCGATATTCAAATTTTACTTCTTTGATACCAATAGATATAGGACAGACTATTTCAAAGATTTCTCTATTACTTCCATTTGGAAGACGATGACAACCACCGCACGATCATACAGCTAGACTCATCACTGGATCAAAGTTGTAAAACAAAAAAATATTGTTTATTTTTTATATCTCTATGTAAATCCTTGTGTTTGAATGTTCTAACGTTCACATGCTACACAAATAGTATAGTTTTGTATTTGAATACATGATATTGTTTTTGTCAAAGTTATCTATAGTCTAATCGGCGAAATTTTCATCAAAAACGTTCTAAATTTCTGTATGATTTTATGTCATTACTTTTTCTGATATCTTTATTTCTTCTTTTGTCATATAACTATTATGTTCATTTTTTATGTTTGTAATATCTGTGAAAATTGCAACGATAAAACAGTAGCAAAAACTAAATTATAATCGGTTCATAAAAATTATGAGGAAGAAACCAAAACGTTTCATTAGATTATCTAAGAAATTTTGTAATCTGTGGTAACAAGGAATTATATCTTGATTTCGAAGAACTAGAAGATTTTTTCTGAATAAAAGCAGTCTTGCTGCTTCAACCAAAATTCTGTTTATTGGATTATTGGCTGAGTTTCAAAATGTTCTTTTTCTGACAAGAATCTTATACTTTAATCGAACACATGAAAAGAGAATCTCCTTGATGATTTTTTTTGAAAAAAAAAGAATCTGGAATGAATAAATACAAAAATATTAACTGATGTAGCATGATCTCATATGTATAGCATAGACTAGAACAGTTCATTTTGATACGATTCTAGAAGTGCATTCAAGCCGTAGCTAACTTATTGAAAAAATCTCTTTCTCCTAGAATAATAAGATAATATATTTTATGCCAGTCAGTGCTTTTTCAAGAAGCTTATTCTTATAAAGAATTATCAATAAACATTAGAATACACAATTGCATTTTTGCAATGTTCACAATAACAGAAAATAATATCTGATAAAAAATAAGCCTCTACTTTTGGCATTACTAGAAATGTTTCTGTTTTTGCATTAGATAAAATTGGATATAAAGTATTATTATAAAGGATAGAGCGTAGGTTTTTTTCCGATTATTTTTGCACAAAAAGTACATCATTTCAAATATTTAGCTTTAGTAAAGAGCAATTAATTTTACGTAGTTAAACAATCTGTAAATATATCTATATTGCACTATGAAGCAATAGATATGATTTTTTTTTCATTTAACAGTCAACATCAATAAAATGATTGATGATAATTTTAAAAAAATAATGAGATAATTAAGAAAAAATGCAGTTTTTTTCTTATCGATTTATGCGTAGATTAAAAATATATCAAGATGTCTAATAGATATATAGACCAAAGAATATAGAAAGATTTTAACTGTTTCTATGCAACTTTTTCCATACAAGACATGATCCCAAGCCAAAATAAGGTGTTCGTACTTTCGGAAAAATTCGGCCTCTTAACTGAGTATTTGATCTCATATTTTCTGTCTACTGCAAAGAAAATTAGGCAAATTTTATGTTTGAACTGATATAATTCATACAATAAAAAATTGATAATTTATTATAAAATCAAAATCAGTGCCAAACGATCTTCTTGTATATATCATTGATATTTAATTGATTTTCTTATGATATCAATGAAAAATTAAAACAAACATTAGATATAATACTATTTTTTTATGTATTGTTTAAAATCTTTAAGGATAACTATATTGAATAGTATAATAATGCTAGTTCATAAAATAAGAGCTTTTAAGGTAATATTCATAGTATTTATTAATGTCCTTTGAAGATTGATGGCCGATATTTAGCCTTTAGTTTTGGGTGCGCACAGTTTTTGTATTGCAACTTTGGCTGCTTCTAATTCAGATGCGCTTGCTTTCGTTGCATAACCATCATGTAAAAGATTGGGTTCTGTAAACTTAACGGCTTTCTTTTGAACATTATCAATGAAACAAGCTGCTTCGGGAAGTGTTTTCCATGCACGTGTTGTCATACATAACTTATTGCATACTGTTGATCCTTTTGGATCTTGTAAGTCAAAGTGAATACCACGTCCAAGAGCTAATGACATTTGTGAGGAAAGTACATATTCAGTTGGAGTTTTCAATTGTTTATATGAATCAGTAACATGTACTCGTACTTTACATGCTTTGGCTACAGCACCAATTGATTTTAAATAAGGTGCAAATTCTTTATGTGCCATAACTTTTTCACCACTAAAATATTTTCCACCTTTATATGCCGATACTTGGCATTTTTCCTTGTGACCGCCGAATAGGACACCATTAATATTTGTAACAAAGAATAATGTAACTAAGACTGATAAAAATATAATGAATTTGAGCATCCTATTGACAAATCAGTGATAATGTGAAATGAAGATAAAAATATGAAACTCGTATATCGATCGATGAGAGTATATGTCAATGAAATAACGCCTTTTTTTTCTTTTCTAGATTGCCTATAATCGATGATAAATCCAGAAAAGGCAAGAGAAAAACAATATTTACTATTCAAAGATAAAAAAAAAAAAACCATTTCTTATTGATGAAAAGCCATCAACAACAATCAGTATGTACAATGTATACAAAGACATTAATGATTAACAACCAACAATTACGTATCCATAATATCAGAAACACAAAAGAATCTATAACCTTCATATTTGGTTGATTAAAATACAAACACAGAAACATAAAGATATAATATATATATATATATATATAGGATCATCCAGTAAACAATACTTATTTTAACGATAGGTGTCCTGCAACAAAAAAAACAAGACGTCTATCATTTTCTTTCTATAGCAGAAAAGGAATTCATAGAAAAAACATTATGATAAATTGAAAACAGATAACATCTTTAGAAGGATTATTCTTCTGTCATAAACAAATAATTTCTAAGTTATATATTTTCTCATTATCTTATATAACTTTCACACAAACACTTTTCTGTCAAAATTGATGCTAAAGATATCTTATATATATATATATTCTTGCTATTATGCATGCTCGATTAAAACAAGCGTTAAACTTCATCCGCTTATTTTACAAGTAATCAACTATATCATCGTGTTAGTTTTCCATTCGAGAGTTGAGTAATATTTACTAAGACATACAATTATCTTCGTTGAAACAATAAATTAATGTAGATAGACGAGCAAGGTCTTTAGTTTTTGACAAGAAAAATCGATTCTACTATAATTCAAGTGAAATTCTATCATTCGAAAATAAATACAAGGATTGAATGATAATTGTTTAGAATTTGACAGAATGTTAATCATTAATATCTATGCATTAACTTTGATATTTTTTAGACGACGTAAGGATAAAAAAAACTAGTATTTGTGTTCTATAATTAACATTATTATTATCTTTGAGAAAATCCATTAATACATTCATTAGAGTTTCTGGTGTACAGAAGAAGGGAAAACAAGCCTGTATAAATATATAACTAATTATAGTTGATTTCTGTTTTGTGGTAGACAAATAAATGGACTGATGCTATTTTTAGACTAAATTTCACTAGTATATCAATCATTATTTTTTTTTTCTTTGAAAGCCATACGGTTAATGTTATTTCAGTTAATTAACTGAAGACTTCACATAGATAAACGGAAAATGTATAGAATTGACCTTTGTTACACTATTTTTCAATATTTGTATATGTCTTTTTTTATCTGATTCAAGCCATTTTCTAATAGCGAGATATATTTTATATATATTTTGTAGTGAATCACTTGATTAGTTGATTATATTGTTTATTATCCAAATTGATATTTCATGCAAATAAGCTCAATACAACTACAAAGGGTTCAAGAGATGAGATTAGATATATATTATAAATATGGCTAAATATTTAACATTTTTCTCTAAACTTTAATTGGTACTGTAATATGAAGAAATCCATCACTTCGAAGTTCAGTCTTGAGTTTTTCAAGATCAGCTGTTGGCCATATTGTTACTTGTTTATATTCTGGTCCAGCTAAAATAAAAAAAACAATTTGCTTGTATTATATTCGAAATAATAGATAATAATTTACCTTTATTTTCAAAATTAACACGTAAATCATGTCCACTAAGTGTAATATTTAAATTATCAGGAGTTGTTCCAGGTTTAACTTGAAGACGCATATGAAGAATTTTTTTACCTGCTTCACCAGCATCATCTAATGTTGGATTCCATGTTTTATTTTGAAGAAATTGTTCGAGTGTAAACATTTTATAGATAGTGATGTATAACGAACTAGTATCTACAATAAATCATCATTCATTTTATTTTTTAAAAAATATCTCACATAATATGTTATTCAAAATTTATTATAAAACAATAAAATCTTGAAACTAGAAAATGATTAGTTAGTTGGTAGATTATTTACCTTATTGACTAACTATGTACGAAGAAAACATTTAATTTAATCGAATCAAATGGAAAGTTCTTCATGTTAATCAAAATACCTATCTGCCAACCGTGTACTTTTAATCATAATCCATTGAGAATTAAGATTAATTTATTAAATTATAATCTCAAACACATCATCATTCTATGAAGAAAATATATACATAAATACAGTTGTTGTAATATGGTGATGCTAATGGAAACATTGGTTTGTTGTATATGGTGGCTGGTTAAGATAATAACTGTATGCGTGTAACTAGATATTTATTCTCTTTGATCTAAGTGAAACATTCTTTCTGTCATGCGTAGGTATCAATATGTTGAATACTATTGGTTCTAAAAATGCAGTGAAGAGAAAGAGTGATGTCTTTTTCTGTGACACTGGTTTTTTTTTCTTCTTTTCTTTGTGGTTGGACGCCTACGAATTCTATTTTCTGATTGACGTTGGACATTTAGTTTAAAGTACAATATTCTATTCCATAGTTCGTCTGTTGATAGATTGACATAATGTCATATGTCTCTGTGGAATGCTTGAAAGCTACTTTTATTCGTCTTTCATGTCTATTAGAAGGTCATGATTGATGACACTTTTCGATAAATATACAACAAGACAATGTTTAACTTCAAGTAATTATTTCTTATAAAGATTATTCGAGAATTTCTAAAACGATTTTCACATTTTATTGTTCTTATATATGACAAAAACAAGACTAAATTATGAAATACTTGTTTTCGAACATTTTTTTATGTATATATATATATTAATTATAACAAATATGAAGAAAATTTTTTCTTTATATAGTGTTGATATCTAAAAAGAAAAAATTCTTGAGTACGAACACTTCACTAGGGCGGTAAATGTCACTAAAATCTAATAATTGCTAAAAGATAAGGTCAAAAGCACAGAAACGATTCGGATGTCTTTCTTATTTATACAAAATAATTACAACATTTGAAATTGAACATTTCATATAATGACAAAAAGAGTTAACACCATTATTGTGTTCTATTTGATCAATATTTAACACTTTTTTCTGCTTATATTTTAAATTAAAAAATCATTTTTCAAAATGAAAAAATACCACACGTTAGATTGTTAATGTTTGTAAATCTCATAATAATTCTAACAGCTTTTTAATGTTAACTGTAAGGAAGTATTCTATGTATTCTTCGTCGCAGACAGTAAGCATCGACTAATTTTGCACTATGATTTTCTAGAGCTATTCAATCAACAAAAAACACATTGAAAAAAATCCCGAAGCCATACATATGTTTTGTTTACAATCTTTGTTATGTTGAAAATTAGGTTTCGGCAATTACCTAATTTGCTAACTGTTTTTTCTATTATAAATGAGTAACTAAGAGTATCATAAAATTATTTAATAAATGCCAGAAAACATATGAACTCATATTATAACAAAAAAAAAGCAGATCATCACAAACATCAGAATAACATATGACAAAGCTTTGAATTGTTTCAGCATGCTTTTTAATGAAAAATAATATGAAGAAGGAAATTTTCTAAAAATTCATTGTAGTTTGAAGATAGAAGATAAAAGTACTGTAAATAAGTCAAAATTTGTATAAATACTATTTCAAAATGTCAATGAATTTGATCATACGTGAATAACTCACGCATAGAAATAGTGGGCATTGTGTGATTTTCACTGTTTGAAATAGGACAGATAACTTTATCAAATCATGTCAAAATCAAACAAACGAGAACTAATTAGTCATTTTTCAGTGACCATTTTCGAAATCATGTTCATAAAAATTTTTGATTACATTTTGACTTTAAAGATAGTTATATTTAATTGAAAAAAATCAAGACCTCTCGTAATGTACGCTAGACCAATCTCTTCAGATAATTCTTTTGTCATGTTTTATTCTGAGATCTTCGAAATCGGCCAATTGTCCACTGGTTAGTTTTGAAATGAACTCATATAGAAGGTTTTGATCATACTGAAACGAAACATATTTCTTTTAAGCAACATTAAAAATCCATACAAATATGTGAAAATCATCAGTTTTAATCAGATGCTACGCGAAAGCAATGTATTTTCATAAGACCGTTTCAATCTAGTAACAATCTTTTATATATAGCTTATTTCAAACTAACAAGTGGTTAATTGACCGATTTCGAGAGTCTTAACAGAATACTTATAACACGACAATGGAACCATCTAGATAGGTTGACTTCTTGAATAGATGATATTTGTCGCATCCTGAAGCAGTTTTTAGCTTCGACTTCTAGTTCTCATCAATAAGAAACAATCAATCCTATATAACATATGAAAGTGCACAACTAAGTCATACTTTTTAAAACAGATTTATTTGCAAATTCATCACTTTATGACGAAACAATTATACAATCATCAGAAATAAATACTAATGTAACTGAAAATATATTATATATAATCTGATTTCAAATAACTTTTCGTTGCTTCTCGAAAGATCAAATGCTGTAAGCAACTTAAAACAAAAAATTACGAGTTTGATTCACTGACTCAAGTAAATATCAAAGTAACTTATACCATGTGTTGATTAATTGCTTCTTTGTGTAATCTTTTGTTTTAACAATGCTAAAAGTAGTTTCAAACATTTTGTTGATAGCTTAAAAGACAAAAGACTATCTCTATGGAACAAAATTCTTAAGAATAAGCAATAGAAAATAGAGTTTTTTTTTCTAAAACATTTATTTGTATGTTCGTTAATCTTTGTTGAACAGCTTTATCTTTTCTAACTACTTGTCCCATCTGATCATTCGTATGTACTACATTATTCAATATATTCTTTTGATCTTTTCAAAGTCAAATCTTATGCGAAAATAACATTTCGTTAGAGTATTAAAATTATTCATTAGATATTCAAGTTTTGAAGACATTCTAAAAACGTTTTGAAGATTTATCTTATATTATACCAATTCAATAATGTATTCTTTCAGAAGTTACTCTCCGATGAGTATATTATGCGTTTTGATCTTCGTTGAAAGTCGTTTAACATCTGAGGAGCAACAATTTATCAAAATAGCTCGTCTTCCTTTTTCATTTGTCGTCGATACCAAATGATGGGATTGTTATCAGTACGTGTTAAGACTGGCTGATCTACCAGTTATCGCATTAATTTCGTGATTTTCCTACTTTCATAAGATAAAGTTATTTAAGGATCTTTTTTTCGATGTTAGTCATAGTAAATGAGATTATCTAGAGATTAACATGTTACAGACGTTTGACGAGTTAATATCCAATAGACTGGTGTCAATAGTAATCATCGAAAATTCAGATACATTTCATTTTTTGTCGTTGCAACTTTTGCTACTGTATCACTGATATTCATCATCAAAATTCGTTAGTTCTACTCATATATGTATTTTATAAAATCATAAAAAAGGCCTGATGATAATTTCGATTTATTTCTTCATTATAAAGTTTCATTAGCAAATATTGATAGTATCTGTTCATTCATCATAGATATTTGTCGGTAAAGAAATATCATTGTGTGTATCAAGCATTAGCGTTCTCTATTCATTGGAAAGAAATGATAATGATTGAAGTCCATATGCCCATCGAGTAGGTCACAGTTTGAATTCTCGAATGAGCTATCTTAGTTAAGATTATGCCCGGCAAATAATGCCTCTCAATATATCAGTATATCATCTGTCAATCTCACACAACAATATTTCACTTTGAAAGATGAAGATCTTTTGATTGAGTACTCTTGTTCAAATGAACGATGACATATTTAGTTTATGTGATTCAAATCCGACATATCTTTGGTTAAATATACTAAAATATCGTATACCTCTTTCATTCAGTTTGATGTACGTCAATAATATAAGATTGATGAGTGCAGTGATGCTTGAAACAATTATCTGATATCATATCATTGTTGTTTATATAATGCAATATTATTTGAACAATTGATTTACGTCAATCGTTGTATTGATACTATTTCCAATGGAATCATTTATCTATATCAAGGTAAATTATCAGATACTATAGATATTATCGAATGAAGTTCATCATATAATTAAAATTCAACTTATAAATGAAAATCTATTTTCTTCGCTTAATAAGTAAATAATGCTCTACTAACCACTTTTGTATGTATTCCTATGTAAATATTTTACTCTATAAGAAATTATACTATATTTTAGTATTTTTTGTTTTTACTCTTCGCGACGTGCAACCAATGATATATTAGTAGAAATCATCAAAATTTTCATATTTGATTCAGTACAATATATACAGTACTATCCGATTCTTGTTTGAGCTTGACATTTTTTGATCTGTCACTTCTACACTCAAATTTACATCAAATATTGATAAATTACTGGTGTAAAAATGAAATTGAACTATTTTCTATAGTTATAAACATATCGTTCAAAACAATGGATAGATAACAGCAAAACACAAATAATAATACATTTCTGATAAGACTTACCGAGATTTATATGAAAGCTTCATATCTTTTTCAACAGGAATAAATTTTATCTTAGTTATTTATGAAAGGACTTGAATGAAAAATTATTTATTTATAATCGTGTGTTTTAATAGAAAATAAAAATCTCAAATCATTTTCTCAACTAAAATTTCAAATACATTCGTTCTTACCGAAGTTATCTTGTTATTTGATGAGTTATCTTTCAGTGTTTGTTGTAACATTGAAAATTTGTATATCCCATTCTTAATAAACAACATATTTCATATGAGACTATACAATCTAATTGAACATTATGATATTGTGACTCTGATTCTATTCGTTTTGTAAGAAAAAATTATGTTCAAAATTTTCATTCTTCTACTAATGCAATATTATTTTAAGAATAAAAATTTTTTAATTTCATGTCTGAAAATGTATTCATCAGTCCACTATTTTAATAAGCATTGTTCGAACTTTCTGTGAAACTTTTAATGACATGATAATAGTAATTTATTATCCATTTGATAGGAATGAAACAGTTCTTGATTTATGTAGAAGTTTGTTTTTTTTTTTCATCATATTAGATTCAATAGTCCATCAATAGGATCTAATCATTTGCGTCAAGCTAATTCCAAATGTGATGTTTTCTTGTGATACATATTGACAATGTATCATTCTCAATTTTAAACTAAATTGCAGCAGTCATAGTTACAGCTAGTGTTATATTAATGCATGTGTCAAATGTACAAACTAATAATCAAACTGTCTCTTATGATCACCTTGGACTAGACAATTTACGAGTATTAGTAGTTCAATTAATACGAATTTCAACTTTATTTAGTGTAGTACAATGTCCTTCATTATTAATTTATTTATTAAATCATGCCGCATTTATTTTTCTTGTTGGATGTTGGCTGTCTTTATATTAATCTCTGTATTAGTCGAGAAGTAGGTTTAGAAATGTTCTATGATTTGTAGAATAAAACATTTTTTAAGTTTTATACCAACTGATAGAGTGAATAGAATGATAGTAGTTGTTTTATAAAAGGCATTTCTTATTCAATTAAACTTTTTAATTATTTTTATTTGACTATCCTTATTTTCTACTTGTTTCAAACATCATATTCATAATACTATTTTATTTTATTTTATAAATTTGAGAATATAAAAATTTAGGCACACAAGCAAATGAGAAAAACGTCATTTAAAAGTCATGAATCTAAACTGTTAAAACAGAATGAGATGTTCCTAAGAACGAGTTTATCCAACTGCACAACTGCTTTTGGTATATTAATCATTATGTCGGAGTTTATTGATTATATTTTAATCAAGTATTCCTTTGTTTAAACTGAATAAGCTTAGTCATTTTTATCTATTGATCGTGCTTTCTGCTTCTTTTTATTCAGTTTTCGCTTAGATTTAAACTGGCCAGAGATAATTACTTTATAATAGTATGAAAACAAAGATAGTCTAGACAATAATACTTTTTTCATTTTCTTCGTTCAATAACAAAAGTGAAAAGTGATCCCGTATATATATGCATATATGTATGAATGACCTTCAAGGAATCATTCTTCATTTTTTTTTATCATTATTTCCAACTTATATCAAGATCAAACACATTTAGTTAGCTTTAAAGAATTACCTTGAAGATATGTCGGGTATACTATTTTCTTCTTGTTCTCCTTATTGAGAACAATTTCCTATGAAAAATATTTTAAAAAAATGATTCGATTTGGATATTCTCACATTCATACGTTACTTGTTTTTGTTTGACATATATATTTGTGTGGACCTTTACGCAAGTAAATGTGATTCTATAAGAAATAAAAGTGTACTAAAATCACATCGTGGTTCACAAGAAACATTCTCAACTGTATAAAAAGCGAGATAAAACTCCAAAATGAACATATATCAGAGAGAGGCAATTCATTTTTGTTCTATTCGAACGCTTGAGAAGCAAGAAGAAGAATGAAAGAGAAAATACCGAACATTATATGCGACAATATATAAATATATATGTTGTCAAAGAAAGAAATACAGATAAAAAGATCTATTAAGATATAAGTGAAATAGCAAAACTTTTACTTGGTTATTTAAAGTAGTATTATGACACCAAAATAGAATGATTTCACTTATCGACGATCTATCACTAATATATGTTATGCTTATTTCTATAAAACAAATGAGGACATCTGACATCAGATGAACCAGAATCGATAGTAATAATACTAGTATGTATTGATATATGCTATATAAAGAAAGAACAAGTAATAATATCATCAACTATTAATAGTTTAACTTTGCATGATATTCAACATGAGACCATTAACATACTGCATAGTACTCTCAGGAGACCACAATATTTTTATGATTGTTTACTTGAAAGAATTACGAGAACTCTCGTGTTTTATCTCCAAAAAAACTCAAAATAATTTTGATTTTCAAAGAATTCTTTATACTTTAGAAGATATATAAGATACAGTGAATATGTCTCTTTAAAAAATATTCAGTTAAACGATAAAAATAAATGAACATACACATCTTTAGCAAAAAATAAATTCGACAAATAACATTCAATCTGAATTATAATCTATATGTCAATCATCCAACTATTTGTTTAGTTAAGTTTTAGACTCAATAAGTGTGCTTTTAACAACGATTGTATAAGAAAATATTTAATAATTGCATGAAAACTTCTGATGAATAATATTCCAATACTTTCAGATGATTTACACAAAATTGAAAAATACCTTGTTTCAATGTCTTGTATTTCATAATGACCAAGTCAAATCAATTTTTAATAATTTAAGATCGAAATATACACCAAAGTAAATTATGAAAAATGTTTTAAAAGATATGAATTAAATCAGTCAATACATTTATACGTTTCAATACGACAAAAACATTAATTAAACGATTTTCTATTTATTTTTTGTCTATCTAGAATAAGTTCTGTCTCAACATGTTTATACTATGAACTTTTAAAATATTTGTTTTAATAATTTATTCAATTAATATAGATCATTAAAAAATATTCTTGAAAAAAATTAAGAAAGAAAATAAAATGTAATATCAGACTTTCATTAATTATAACATAAATACACTAAAAAAAAATGAAAGATAAAATATTGATTATTTTTCTTAACAAGATAATAAATACTGAAAGAGATAAATACTCGATTTCGAAGTTTATAAGTTGTAAAAGTCTATCATAATTCATGTTTTTCTTGTGTCTTAATACATTATTTATGTAAGACATACTTGTACACAACAAATAGAGAAACAAAATAACGAGAATTATCAGTAACATATCGCTGGTACAAATATATCTGTAATGCGATAAGTAATGTCTTTCACATTTAGTATTATCATTTTGTTGTAGTATGTATCTGATAATAACACTAATGTATGTTATTCTTCTATGTGGTAATGATATTGAATCGACCTTGTCTAAAAATCAATTTCGATTTTTCGTTAAAAATGTTGCTCGTGTTTATCATTCAAATTGGCGAGAAAATTTTCTTGAAACAAATCCATATGCTAAAAATCGTTTTAAATTAACAAATTCAATAACATATTATAATTCATCTGATTTTATATATCCAATGATTCTTACTGTTGGTTCATGTCTTGTTCATCGAAATCTTAAAGTAGCTCGTGATCGTTATAATTTATCACTTATTTATGTTGATATATTAAATATGGAACATGATGAATTACCTTCAGATCGAGCCGATGAAAATCGAGCAACAGCACGAATTGCTTGTAAATATATTTTACAATGTGTTCGTCAAAAATGTTTATTTAATCGATATTTTATTGAAAAAATATCAGAGATAATACATATAGAATGGAAGAAACGTAATCCAAATCATAAACAAAAAGAATTATTCGTATCTTATGCTAATTTACCTGATACAGAAAAAACTAAAGATCGAAAAGCTGTATTAGTTGCTTGTCGTTTATTTAATGAACTTTATTTATATTATTGGTTTAATACAAGTTCAATTCATTGTACTGAACGTATTATTTAATAGAACTTTATTTTAAATTTTCTTATTTTCTCCTAGGTTTATCTTATGTTTATGATATTACGTTTCTTTTTGTTTTTTTGCTGTAAAATATCATGCATAAATCTATTTTAGAATTTGTTTTTGAAATGAAGGAACACAGATATACAATAGCCACTTGTTCTTTTACTCCATAGATGTCAAAACACAAAAAGAAAATACCAAATAGTATTATTAAGTCGATTACAGAATTTAAATTCTTATCATATATTACACATCTAGTTTGATTATCAAATAAACGAATATTTTATCATTGATCTATCTGCCAACGAAAAAATCACTGCAAGTCGTATTTTAGACGTTTATAATACATATAAAAACTTAATATGAAGATACGAACTGTTCATATATTTTCTGAGTCTTTTTAATCTCATGCTTGAATAACATTTAACAATAGATCATTCAAAACTTCATCGATTGCAATCTCTTAGAAAGTATTTAAACAGTTTGTGTCTTCATCAGTGGTAGCTTGACGCATCTAACATTTGCGGATGTCGCGATTTTCTTTTGAGGAGATGTGAAGTTTTTTTTTTCTAAAAGAACATAAAATATGTATTAGAAACGTCTAAACTTATGCTATTTATACATATCTAAGAACACTTCTTTTGATCATATAGTTTATATTTTAGATCAAAAATACGATTTGCAATGATTTTTTTCGTTAGTAGTATGAATGACAGAAAGGCTTTTTCTTCAAACTAGAAGATATTATTATCAAAAACTTATAAAAGAAAATTTTAAAAAGATACAAAAAATAGACACTCAAGTTTATTCCAATAATAGAGTATCTAAAAATCTTTCTATCATGATTCATATTATGCTAAAAAAAGTTATGATAAATGTTTCATATTACTTTAATGACTGTAATGAAGGCAATAATAATAGATGATGATCAGTTAGTTGTTATAAAGAACTGACATTTTTGATTTTTGATGAGAATATATGATTGATTACAAATTGGTCTAGCGTATCTTTAAATAGAAGTTAAACATGCGTAAAGTTTTTTTTTTACTTTTTCTTTAACGGTTTCAATTTGATAAGAAAAAAAAAAGCATCATATGACGTAGAAAGAAGTTCGAGTAATTTGAATCTTCTGTTTGACTGCTAGCAGTTGTCAATCATCACTCATACTTTTGTACTTAAAAGCCAAGTAATTAGATCTTTTCTACACAAAACTAAATAAAAATGCAAGCGTTTGTTCGATTCATTTGTCTTTTTCTTTTCCTCAGATATTATTACTCTTCAATATTTTAAATGATATACTATAAGATTTGTCACATTTAGAAGATCATCAAGGCGTATAAATGTGGTTTGAAATGTGGACATTGATCATCATCTCTTGGATTTTGTTTACGTATTCTTATGCTAATAATAATTTTTATAAAGGGTAAATATAAATTGAATCAAAATAAAGATAAATTAATATTTAAATTAGACATGAGTTAATACGTATTTTGCCAAAAACAAATGAACATCTTCAATTAATTCGCTATTTTGAAGATCATTATGGAGTAAGATTTCAATCATTTTGATTTTATTAATTTACAAAATGCGAATTTTTTTTCTTCTCTAGGTCGATCGATGGTCTGAAGTTCTACAGATAAATCGTGATGTTAAAATGAGTTTACCACAAAAACAAGTATTAATAATAAAAAAATTATGTAAACAACATGGAATTGATGTTACTACTCTAAATAATGATTTAGACGAGTAAAATTTTATCTATTTAATTCATTGAAGAGAAACATAAAATATTTTATTTTTGATTCTTTAGATTAATCAAAAAATCAGATTATATTTCTAAACAACATAAAAAACGAATACAAAGATCGATAAAAGATCGAATTTCACATCATCTTACTGATTACTTAACATATCAAGAAGTGAACATTTTTTTGAAAATAAATCAATTATTATATTATTTTTTTGTTTTCAATAGATTGTCGAATTTCTCAATGAACAACATAAACGATCTCCATCTTCAAAAAATTTTACTTCACTCTTTTCTATTGGTAATACATATGAAAATCGATCAATTTGGACAATACGAGTATTCGATTTTAAATTTTAATACAAAAACAAATTCTATTATTATTATTATTATTTTGATTAAGATTGGTAAACCATCTGCACGACGTAATATCTTAATGGATTGTGGAATACATGCAAGAGAATTTATTTCGCCTGCCACCTGTCTTTATATAATTGATAAAGTAAAGTGTTCTAATGATTTCTAGATGGATGAAAAAAAAAAGATGATATTGCTTTGTTTTAGTTAATTGATGAAGTTAATAATAGAAAACCATCAATTTTATCAATATTTAATATTTATATAATTCCATTATTGAATCCAGATGGTTATGAATATGCACAAACAGAAGTAATTTAGATTTTTTTTTATTTGTTTTAAAGAATTAATTTTTCTTTTTCTTTTTTTTTTGTAATAAAATAGAGACGAATGTGGCGTAAAAATCGATCACCTAATAGTTATTATTATGGTTCAAATCCAAATTGTATGGGAGTTGATCTTAATAGAAATTTTGGATATCATTGGATGGGTAAAAATTAACTTTTTTCGAAAATTTGTTGTTGTATGATTTTCTTTTCTCTTAGAAAATGGTGCGTCACCAAATCCTTGTTCTGAAACATATGCAGGACCTAAACCAGATAGTGAATTAGAAACACAAAGTTTACAAAAATTTATTAAACAATCATCTCAGCGTTGGGATGCTTATTTAACATTTCATTCTTATGGACAATATTGGATTTATCCATGGGGATTTGCTTTACATATGCCTGATGATTATATTGAATTGGTAGACTAATTTAAAAATTCTTTTTTCTTACTTATTTAGAAAAACAAATAAATATTTTTCATTTTGTAGAAACGTAAAGCTCAAATTGGCTCCGAAGCATTAAAACGTGTCAATGGTACTTCATATAAAATTGGATCAGCAGCTAATTTACTTTGTATATTGATTTACATTTTCTTTTTATGTTGAATTTTTTTTTTTACTCTTGTGATTTAGATGAATCAGCAGGTGGTAGTGATGATTGGGCTAAAGGTGTTGGTCAAATAAAATATGTTTATACTGTTGAATTACGTCCTTCAGATGATATGAATGATGCACATGCACATTTTGCTTTTATGCTTCCGTCAACATTTATTGAACCAGTTGGACAAGAAACATATGTTGGTGTTAAAGAATTTCTTCGATCACTTATAACATCTCGAAGACAAAAGTCATCACCAAAAAATAGCAAAGAAAATTAAAAAAAATCTTCGTTTTTTTTTTTAACTCGTAATATCATCGTCCTTTTTATCTTATCTTTTATCTTTCTTTTTTTTTTTTCTAAAACATTTTCGAATTATCTTTTTTTTGTTGTAAACATGTTAAATGATAGTCATAGACAATTCACTTTCATACCTTGACGTTGAATAGAACAGTTAATATGACTGAAATAAATGATAATAAATTAGAAGTTTCTTCAAATCAACAACGAATATTAATTACTGGTGTTTCAGGTTTAATAGGAAGAATTTTATTTAATTATTTAACTGAAAAATATCCAATAAAATATAAAATCTTTGGTCTTGATCAACATTTGAATATATCACCACGATATCAATCTGTCAATAATGATGATCCTAAAATAAAACCAATATTACCTATTCCATTAGATAAGTTTTTTCAATGTGATATAACAGATAGAATAAAATTACATGAAATAATAAAAGAACAAAAAATTGAAATAATTATTCATTTAGCAGCTCTACTTGAAAATCATCCTGATATTGAAAAGATTTCACATGTTAATATTGATGGAACAAAAAATGTTTTTGAAGCACGTTTGTTATCATTTTGTCTTCTATTTTATAATTTTTTTTATTTAAAATAATTTTTTATATGTTTCTTTTTAGCTGGTGTTCGTCGTATTATATATGCAAGTTCAGTAATGACAGTTTTTGGTTATATTAATTATGAACCATATCGTTCAATTTTTAATGGAACTTTTAATGATACAACTATGTTAAATAATCTTAGAAAACTAACTGTATTAGATGATCCACCTTTACCTGATACTCAAACATTAGGCAATACTGTATATTCTCAAAGTAAAATTATTGGTGAACAAATGGCTATGGAAATTGTTAAAAATGGTTCAAAATCTATTATTTGTGCTCGTTTTGGATGGGCCAATGTAGATGATCAACCAGGAGAAACTTGGCTTCGAACTGTATGGTTTAGTCATCGTGATCTATGTTCATTTATTGATAAAGTATTACAAGCTCCTGAATATATTAGTGGTATATACTTTATTATGTCGAATAATCATCGTCTTTGGGTCGATTTAGATGATGCTAAAAAAGATTTTGATTTTGTACCACAAGATGGAGCTGAAAAACTATAATAATAAATTTTGAATTGAAATTCAAAACTAGTTTGATAGATTTTAAATAATTTCGAAATTAAATTGATATATATATATTTCATATACAATTGATAATCTTTTATTTGTGTTATAGAATGATAACTGTTAATAAGACATGACATTTTACTATAGTTTAATGGATTTTTAATATGATCGTAGACAAAATAATATTTCTTTTTCTTTATTAAATTCTTTTAAATAATATAAATTAAAATGTTCTACTTAATATACAAATTTTTGAAAAGAATAACAACAAAAAGAAAAAAGGTAACAGATGAGAAACCATTTGATGATCACACTCAAAAAAAGAATCAACATCAATTCATCTCTATGCAATGAAATAGAAGCCAAACAAGTAATTAGTTTAACTTTGTCTTAACTGAAGTCTCACTCTATAAGATCGTGCTCTTTCTATGTTTTACTTTTCTTTTTTTTGTCATATAGAGATTATTTTGTTTTAATATATATATATATACTTTAATTAATTAGAAATGTTCGATTAGAAAATAAACTTTCATATTATTTTCTATTGGTATTAATAATTTTTTTGTATTCATTTTTAAAGAAACCTTTTGAAGCGATAAATTACAAACAAAAAAAAAGATAAAATAAAAAAAAAGCAGCTAACTTTCATTTATTCAACTTGACAAACAAGAAATTAATATTAAAAGGTATCTATGCATTTAATAATTATTACCAATCTCAACTTACAGAAATATATTCTTTTGAACAAGATTAACATGTGTCATGACTTCTTTCCGTCAATACTTCACATATAATTAACATTATAATTATGTTGTATGAAAGAAGGATGAAGGAGAACTAGTTTTTTTTTTTTTAATGAAAATTATAAAATTTTACAATTATTTATATCTTAAAAGAAGAAAATAGAATTGACATTCGAAGTATGAAAATAAAAATAAATGAGTAATACTATGCAAATGAAACGTTATATATGAAAGTCTCTATATTCAAAGTATCATAATTACTAATTAAAAGTTGATACTCTTATATAGATTTTTCGAACGCATAACATTTTTTTTTGTTTTTCATATTAAGATATTAGTAGATAATTCATCATCTATTAACACTTGAATGATTTTATTCTACTATTCATTTTGTTTAAAATATAAATAGAACAGAGCAAAAAAAGAAAATACTAGATCTATATTCAATATTGTTGGTTAGTTATTGAGCTTCTCTTATAAAATTTTTCAAAGAGGTTTCTCTTCTAATGTATGTATAACTATAACATAAATAATACAAACGATACACCTATCATTTATTTTGATAGAGCATACCAGTTGATGAAATAATTCTGTTACGAAATCGTATATGAATTCATTCAATATTTAGTAAACTACATAGTATGTTTTTGTTATCAAGAAAAAAAACATTGAAGAAAGAAGGTGGAGTAGAAGAATCATTCAACTGAATAAATCATCATCGTTTTTTTTTTTCTTGTCGTCACCGATAGTTATTATTATTGTTCTTTTCGATGTGTTCATACTATTCAGTACCACAACATTGATTTATATAAAGAATGAAACCATCCGATCTCGACCCGACCAAACAAACATTGCGTAGGTTGAATGACGTAAGTAACGAAAAAAAAACGTACAAATATATATATATATATATATGCATAAAAGCAAAAGCACTTTCGTTCTTGTTCAATACGTGCCATCAACAACAAATGATGATTATCATCATTTGTACCTCTTGTACATCAATACACAGGAAGGAAAAACGTAAAATGAACATACATTTCTTTCTTCTTTTTTTTTACAATTCATGATGACGCCCATCGTCCATTGCACGTCTTCATTTATATGCCTCAAGCGGATGAGATGAAATGAACGTGTGTATGCAAGAAAGAAGAGAGAAGAGAGAGAGAGAGTGCAATTATCACACACACACACACACACACATACACATACAAACCTACGTCGTCGGTCTGTCTTACTAGACGTGTTGTAGGCTAGAGCTCAACTAAAGGAAAAAAAGGAAAGACTTTTTTCTCTTTCTCTCTTTCTCTCTCTCTCTCTTAGTGTTTCTCATCTCGTCTCACATTCATTCAGTCATCAGTCATGCCGTCGTGGTGCATATGTTCCTCACTATTTCAATATCTTCTGATTATTTTAATCATTTACTTTGAAAAAACTTTATCAGCAAATGATTATCAACATCAAATATTGAAAGCTGATGTTGGCCAAGATGTAACTATGTCATGTTTATTCGATGAAGACAAAATTGAACAGGTTAGAAAAAGAAAAAAACAAGTTGAAGACTTTTTTGTTTCTCTGTATATATATCTATATATATATACGTATATCTATATATTTGTGTATAAAAAGAAAAACTGATCGATGCAGAAAAACATTCGTTAATAGGATCGATTGTTTTCTATATTAAATAAATCTATGACAGTTGTTCTATATATATCTATTCATCATATGGCAAACAAAATATAAACTATACGTGTAACGGATCATTGTTTATTCTTTAGTTGAACATTAGATGAGCGTGTCTATATCGATTTTCGATTATCCAGCTGGACAAGAAGATTCTCTTTATTGATCAATAGTTTATATATATATATGTCTGATATTGTCTAGAGTTATTTTAATGAAAACTTGTGTATATTTTATGATATTGATACATATAAGAATTCTTAAGTAAAGTCTTATATATATATGTGATGATTAAATTTGGCGTAACATGCATCAGCTTGTTTAACAGATTGATTTATCTGATAGGTCACCATGAATGAAAATAAACTTTTATCATATGTCGCCTTACCGTGAGATTCAGTATTTGAAGAGCTCTTCATCATCTTTGAATCAGTCTCTTTAGATCCTCTTTTTTTCTCTTCAATCAATATTATTGTTACTTTCAAGGGCATAGATATACTTAACATAAGTTAAACATATTCATCGTACGGAAGTTCTTATTTAACTTTCTTTTTTCTTTTTTTTCATTTACGAAAAAAAGAAAAGATAACAATTTTATCATGAGATATTTTAGCATATGTTAATTGATTAATTAAAAACTATTGAACAATAATATTTAATTAACATATTTTATTATAATAAAAGTAAAATATTTCTAAAAGATTTATTTAATGAACAAAAGATTTCTAAATTTTCTTTTTTTTCATAATAAAATGTTCAGATTAAATGATTAATATTTAATTTTAGGTATCCTTCATGCGTCAGATGACAGGTGACATATTGTCACTTGGTTCAGAATTATTTGTTCATGAATTTTCATCAAATCAACATATTAAATTAATTCAATTTTCAACCAATCGTTTAGATTTAAAATTAATATCAGTTAATCAAAATGATTCAGGCATTTATACATGTATGTTAAATGATGAAAAATTAACATCATTTTTATTAGAAATATTTGGTAAGAATCAAATCATTCATACATCTTATTAAACACTAATAGAATATGAAACAAATTGCTTTTTATCTTCTTAAGTATGTTCTTCAAAAAAGAGACAACACAAAAAAAAGAAAGAAAATGAATTATTTCCTTAGTGATGTAATAAATAAGAAAAGAAAAAGAAAGAAGATATTTGACAATGAGTGGATCAACTTCGTTTGCTTTTTATTTTTATCTTTATTATTCATCAAATCATTTAAAAAAAAATTAAAATGTCATCATTTGAGATGTGTCAATGAAAAGTTATTATTCTGTCTTTAACGAAAGAAAAAAAAGTTTTCTTTTCTTTTCTTTTTTGTTTTATAAGATGATTGCATATTGTATGTATGTATAATCTCATTGTGCTAATTGCAGGAGGTTCTTTCTCGTTTGTAATCTTGACAGGCATCTCGATAAATTAGCGTTAATGACGCGTCCGTATGGTGATCGATACGGAGGAGAAGAGAGATAAAAAGAATACTGCTCATGTCTTGACCTTTTACACACACACACACATGAAATATATAACTTACGTTGATGATGTGTTAATCATTTTTGTCTGCATCAATATATGTTCAACAGGAAAAAAACAAACTAGATTATATTACTTAAATATACATTTAAATAAGATAACCATATAGATATATATCTTCAGGATTTTGTTTTTTATTCACATGTGTTAAGTTTATTGCTTTATATTTGATGAAAAAAAAAAAAATTTCGCTTTCAATATAATTGAGAGTATTTATATGTGTGAATATGAATTGTTTTGTTTTATTTTAATAGTACCACCACGATTTATTTCATATTCTCCAGTTGAAGGAAGTATTTCATATTCTGAAGGTTCATCAATGAATTTATCTTGTCGTGCTTACGCTGTTCCTTCAGCAAATATAACTTGGATTTATCGAGATAAAAAAAAACAATCAAAAAGTAAATTATTCAAATTAATAATAATAATTGAATTAAAAAAAAACGAGAGAGAGAGTTTTGTTTTTTAGCAATTCATTATGGAGAAGATGTTTATATATCATCACTTCAATCATCAGACAGTGGTTCATATGAATGCATTGCTTCAAATAATTTTCATGCATCAATTAGTCGTTCATTTTATGTTACTATTCAATGTAAGTTTTTCTTTTTTTTTTAAAGAAAAATTTTGTTTGCATGAGAAATTTGTAAGAAGAAGTAACTCAATCGATTGTGAAAGTATTTCCGTCCATTGTGGGTCACACTACTCAATTAGACTGTCTTTCCGATGGGATAACATTCAATTATGATAATCTTTTAGCTCGCTTTTTTTTTCCTTGTATTACATAACTTATAATGAAGAAGAAAAAATTCGTTGATAATTAATTATTTGTATGATCTGTTATAATAGATTCTCCTCGTGTAATGATATTAAATGATAGAATGACAAGTGATGTTCATGACACAGTTATAGTAAAATGTCATATATGTTCAATCCCAGAAGTGATTCAGATAAATTGGTTAAAACATGATCAAATGATTATGGATGTTAATACTCTTATTAAAACACAAACAATTGATCATTATCAATGTTCAGAATCCACTATGGAAATAGTTGTATGTTGAAAAGAAAAAGAAAAAGTTTTTTTTGAAGAAATTAAGATTCTATTTTGAAATAGGCTATAAATGAATATCAATTTGGACAATATGAATGTCGAGCAGAGAATAATTTAGGACAAAATTCAGCTTATATTGATATACAACAAAGTAATGAAAAAAAAAACAAAATCAAATGATTTTATTTTATTATATAAATTTTTTTTTTTTTTGTTTTATTATTAAAAGCTTCAAGAAATTTAAAATTAAAACAACAAGAAGTTAATTCAAATGAAATAAATCGAAATGGACGTACAGCTTTATTAATTGATAATCAAGAAAAATCCGATAATTATTCTACAATAACATTAACAAGTAAGATTTTATTTATTATTTTTATCAATATTTATTATTAATAAATAAAATAGAAACTTCTCCGAAATGGTTACCAAATTGTTCATCTGTATATATATTATCTTCATTTTATTATTATTCATTAAGTTTATTTATATGTTGGATTCGACCAGTATGAAAACAAATATATATATATATATGTATATAAAGTTTGTCTTTTATAAATCTAATCAGTGTCATTAATTGAATCCGGTGAATCAGCAAAAAAGAAAAAAGAAAGATTTTGAACATAAACTTTTTTTTTCCTAAGTGATGATTGACAAATTTTTTTTTTGTTGTTGTTGTTAATAAAGAAATAAAATAAAAAAAAAATGACACATCAAATTTAAAAAAAAAATGACACATCAAATTTAAAAAAAAAACGACTCTCTATTACAATTAAAAAAAGAAAAAAAGAAATATTTTGTTTTAAATCACCGGTTTTTATCGATTGTTTTATTGAAATAATTTTGTTCATTGTAAATAAAGAAAATTTATTATAATGAGTAAAATTGAAATTAAAAATTGATTTATTAATTGAGAAAAACATTTTGATGAATCTATTTTTGAATTAAGAAATTAATCTTTTAGAAAATAAATAAATCTCATTGAAAAATAAATATTTACTTGATATTTTATCTGTATTTGTTGGAACAATTAAAAGAGCAAGATTTTCAGTTTGTGATTTTGTTTGTAAAACTAAGACAAAAAAAAGAAATTTTAAATAAGAAAATTTTTATTCTATTATAAAAATCTAATCTTACTAAATTTTGGATTAAAATCAATATGATCAGAATGATAACCTAGAAAATTTTCAGCTCGACATTCATATCGACCATAATTTTCATCAGATGAATCCTTTTTAAATATTAAAGCAAACTTCTTTTTTTTTTATATATATATAATAGTTTGGATTAACTTACATGAATAATTAATGTTGTCATGAAACATTCTTCATTTTCCATAGATACAAGATTTGTTTGACTATCAAAAAGTTGTTCATTTGAAATATTTTTTCCATTTTTAATCCATTCAATATGAGATAATGGTATAGAACATATTTGACAATTTAATTGTATAGGTTTTATATGAAAATCAATGAATTTATTAATAATAACACGTGGTGGATCTAAAGAAAGAAAGAAAAATTGTTCAAAAAAAAAAAAAATATTATGTAATAATAAATTCTATTCTATTGGTTATATGTTAACATCATATTTGATCGGATTATTTTGATAAAATACGTGTAAATATAGAAAAGAAAAAGATTTTTTTTCAAAATACATAAACTTAATTTAGATTTTAATGAATAGAAAAGGTAGATTATTCAATAGTACATTGTCATGAAATTCAAGACAGAATATGGATTAGATAACTTACATTGAATTGTGACATAAAATGAACGACTAATTTTTTCATGATATCCATTTGAAGCAATACATTCATATGAACCACTATCTGTTGATTCAACTGATGATATAAAAAGATCTTCTCCATAATGAATTGCTAAAAAGAATTGTTTTTTTTTTTTTTTTTTGTTTAAATAAAATAATTATTAATAAATAAGTTAATTACTTTTTGATTGTTTATTTTTATTTCGATAAATCCAAGTTATATTTGTTGAAGGAAAAGCATAAGCATGACAAGATAAATTCATTGATGAACCTTCAGGATATGAAATACTTGCTCCCAATGGAGAAAATGAAACAAATCGAGGTGGAACTAAAACATTTTTTTTTAATCAGATTAATTCTTTGTGGTTTTCTTTTTAAAGTAAAATAATATCAAATCAAAGTAGATTAATTCTCAAATTTATGTATTGACATGACAAAAAAAAAAAAATCCTATTATTTGACTTTTTTCTTTGTGTTAATCTGATAAAATTCATTACGACATTTGATGGTTATTCTTCTACTCACTTGTTAACAACTATTCTGATCATGTCGGAGATATATATCAATGATTTGACAAATCCTTTTTCTTTATTTCTATTGATCTATTCGATTTGATTATAACAAATGTCAAGGTTAGAAGACAAGAAAAAAGATTGATAAACAATATATAACGTATTAATTATTAATAACTATTGAAAAAAAAAAGAATAATATATGAAGTAATCAATCGAACAATTGTTATTCTTAACTAAAAATAAAAATAATAAAACTAATTGGTTATGAAAGAAAAACATTAAAAAAAAATCTTGATGAACACTGGATCAGATTAATACACACATGTTCCATCATTTCTTCTGCTTGATCAACCAAAAATAACGAATAAAAAAAAAAATCGTTTTTCTCTACTTGTGACATACTCAATTATTTATTTCGTATTTTAATATATTCTCAGAAAATGATATGCTAACTGTAGTTACATAAGATTTCTTATCCTCTTATTTCAAGGGTATATACTTGACAGGGAAAAGAGCGTAATTCTTCTCATCTTTTTTTATTAATCTAGTCCAATGTATGACGGACAGTTTGGTTAATCCATTTTGAAGATACTTACCAAATATTTCTAATAAAAATGATAATAATTTTTCATCATTATGCATACATGTATAAAGACCTGAATCATTTTGATTAACTGAAAGAATTTTTAAATCCAAACGATTTGATGAAAATCGAATTAATTTCATATGATTATTAGTTAATGACTTATCAATAAATAATTCTGAACCAAGTGATAATAAATCTCCAGTTGTTTGATGCATAAATGAAACCTAAAATAATGAGAAAAGAAAAAAAAAAAAAACATTTTTTTTTCGTCTTCTTCTTCTTCTTTTCAAATAAATGAGTTTTGATTGTTTAGATACATTTGGCTTGTTATGAGTGAAGAGGAAAAGTGATTCTAGAATGTATTGAACCGGAGGATAGAAAGTAGCCATTTATATCTAAGTGGTCACTCGCCTCATCATCAGTGAACATATGTTGGACGTGCTTTTTCATATTCTATTGTTCTTCTAAAGGCATCATCCCATAAAATAGTTGTCGAGTGTCCTTCAAATAACAATAATATTGATTTGGTTCTGCTTCTTTAGGAAAAATAATTTTATGTTCATTCTAAATAACCTTTTCATGTTAAACTTTATCGAAATTTAAAAATATCAATCAACTTAGACTATAACTATTGATTGACTATGCTCTATTGAGTATAACAAGTAGATTTTCGTTTGTTAAGTTTCTTTTTTTTTTTTCTTTAAATAAAAACTTACTTGATCAAATTGTGATTCATTTTCAAAAAAACACGAAAATATAACATCTTGACCAATATTTTTTCTTAAAATTTGATCCGATGATAATAAATGACTAAGTGATAAAATGAATATCACTATGATCATCATGATTATATTTAGTCTATAGAAAATGATCAACTGGCACTCAGAAAGAAAAAGAAGAACGACAACTAATTGTTTGCTCTTTCTTTTACTTCTGTTCAACAGATGAAGAAAGAGAAGATTTTTTCTTCTCTTCGTCTTTTTTTTTTTCTTTTTCTTCCTTCTCTTGCCTTTTTGCCTTGTTGAATAATTATAATTCTAGTTGTGATATTGATCCACTTGTACTATATTCGAAGGACAATTATCTTTAAATAAACAAAAACAAAAGTAACTTTGATTCGTTTCTTCTTTTTGTTTTGTTTTATTGACATGAACGTGATTTTTATTCAATAATTTGCCGACAAACGAATAGACTAACTAGATCATTGATGATTATTGACGGTGACGCGTGTCAGGACAAAAACTCTTTACCTTTGATTACATCACCAAACAAAAATTTTGACGCCAAATTAAACTTTCCGATTAAATGTTTAATAATAAATAAAACGATCAATTGACTTTCAAGGTAATTTGAAATGAGTAAAGAAAAAGAATAATGGTTCAATCAAGTCCGACAAAATCATTGCTTTTAAATAACATTGAAACTTTCTCTCGGAATTCATACAAACAAGATTTTATCGATTATATTCATTCATTTGACAAAAAAAGAAAAAATTCTTTTGCATTTGTTCGAAAATTTTTTGTTCAATAAATAAATACAAAAAAAAATATTGCTTAGGGCAATATAATCTGAGAAATGAAAACTGCGGATATTGACATCTCAATATAAAAACTTTTATTATTGAGATCGTTCTTTCATCGAATAAAAAATGCAAGTCGATTATGTCTCAATGAAAATGTGTTAATTTTGTTTTCTATAGAACAATCAAACCAACTGAATTCTATATAAAAAAAAATGCAGATTAACAATAATATTTTACAAATTATATTATCAATTCAATACATAACATTGTTTTTTACAATAGTACACATTTATGTTGTTGAGATTTACAATAGAATCTTTTTTTTTTCTATTATAAAGGATAATCAACTGATGTTCCAGCGACATCTTATGAATAACCTTCAAGAAATACTTCACTAAACTATGTTCTTATTCTTACTCATTTCAGATTCTCATTTGAAAAAATAAATCTTTACTTCCTGGGAAGATTCATGTGAGCCACACCTTTCCTCATGAGACAAGATCATTGTGTTCTTCAATTCTCACTTGATTCATATGTTATCAGACGACATAGAGAACGTTTACAATGAAAACATAACTCACTGAAATGGACGGTAAAACTTGTGTTAAATGGTATTTTAGCAGAGTTTCATGACAAAAAAAAAATGATTATATGTCGTTAAACTTTGAGCAATCGTTAATGTGCATAAACTTTTAAACAAATATTCATGCACGAGTTGACTTTCAATGAAGATTACTTCGTTATTCATCATTAAATACAACATTCATCGTCATACATTAAATATTTTAACGTGTTTTATTACATATTTTTATTTATAACGAAAGTTATTTAATCGTTCATCGTTAAACATCCTACTCGTTTTCACACGTGAAATATGAGTGATCTTATATATCACCTATTTGCTAATGTGCTTTACAGGAAATTCTTGTTCAAAAACGCATATGTATAAAATCTAAAGTGTGTCACTTATCTAGATCAATCAAGATATGAAAATCGTTTTATCAACTTAAACTGTAGATTGTTTTAGAGAACTCTTCAGTTTTTTGTTGTTTTCAAGGAAAAATTCTTGTATTTGCCTTATACAAACATTAGTATTGTTTCATTTTTAAGTAAAACTTATTTTGAATATAAAAAAAGATATAAAGATGAATGTAATTCTTTATCTCCTACATATCCATTGTTTCTTATATTCTAGTCTTCGTACTTGAATTTTTTTTAATTTCTAACGATCTTTCATATATTGGACCACTCGCTGTTATAATAAAATTTATCAATAGTACACGATCTGACCATAAGAGCATCATAGTTTTGAGATCGAAGAACTTACAATAATTTGATGAAGTGTGTACAAAAAATGAAGCTTATTTATTCTGATTTCAGAAATGAGAGGCGCAGTATTTCACTGCAAAATTATTCCTCAGATATGAACCAAAATGTATTATGGAAAGTTTATAGAGTTTTTCATTTCAGGTTAAACTTCGGAAAACAAGTCACACTCATTTTTTTTGTCAACAATGCAGTTTGACATCATCAATGAAATAAGTTCAATGGCATCTTTGTTTATCTGCTGAGATATTTTCAGTAAATCATTACGACACATACACATGCAGATTCCTCATTCTCTCTATTTACATGACGGTATGTCTACTAAGTTTCGGTCCTTTAAACATTAGTATAAATATACATGAATAATTCTAAAGACTTTCTATTTCAACATTTCTATTTAAAATCGAACATGTTCTGTCGTCTCAACTCAGATTGAAATCGGATTGTGCATTGTGTGACTAATGGGTGGTAAGGAAGGAGGAGAACTAGTTTTGAAAATATCTCTGGAATATTTTAGGGTCCTAGATCTATCAGAAAATCTAATATACTTAGGATGTACCAAAAGATTGGATCACGGCGCTCAAAGGACCTTGTTGGATAAGGTGACTTATTTAGAAATGAGAAACCAAATATACCATTTTGTAGAGCTTTTCAAGGCGCATCGAATGGTACATAGTAAATTCTGTTTTCAAAAGACTTTGAAGGAATTAAACTCAATTTACTGATAGACGATTACATTGCTATACCCATCCATACCTACATCCACTCACATCCACATTTACAAGATGACCGAAAAAGCTACGTATATCAGGTTGTAGTCAGTCAAAAACTCTACAAAATTGTACTTGAGAAAACATATTTTACAAATACTTTTGGTTAATACCAAGGACCACAATATTCATTATCTTATCATGCTTGAGGTAAGGACGCGGGTATGAATGGGTGTAGCTATGTTGTCGTCTATCAGTAAATTGAGTTTAATTCCTTCAAAGTCTTATGAAAACAGAATTTACTATATACCATTCTATGCGCCTCGAAAAGCTCTGCAAAACGGTTATTTCTAAATAGGTCACCTTATCCAACAAGGTCCTTGAAACATCGTGATTCGAACTTTTGGTACACCCTAAATATTTTGATTAAATAATTCTAACTGTCACAAAAATGTTTTTTTTTTATAAAAAAAAGAAAAAGCACAAAAAGTGAGCTTTGTTTTACGAACTTTGCTAGAAAATCGTATTAGAGGCTCGACTACAATTCATATTATTCATTTGAACGTTCCGCACTTTGTAGATCTTCGATTAATGGTTTGAATTTATACTTGATAATTGAAAATTCACTATAAACAACTTACTAGATAGGTTTATTCTTAAGAAGGTCGATTGAAAACCTGGCAAAAAATAGATCAGGAAACCATGGAATATATGATTCGATGCATCTGCATCTCCTTTTTCGAATGGTGAAAACCACAGTTTTCTATCTTGTTTTTATCAAAAGTTATTTTAAAAATATTCATTCATATTTTTTAAAATGAATATTATAATAACCATGACACATGTGAACAAAATAGATCTTGTCGATATTTTATTATTATGATATTAGTTGAAGTATGATCAAATAGCATAGAAAAATAGAACATTCTTTCTTCTATCAGACTATGTAAAGAGAAAGTTTCTCTAAGCTTCTTATAACGAATACAAGTGCTACTGTCACTACTTTTCGATTGCCCTAAGTATGATAAATAGCTTTGTTCCCAAATCTAAAAATAAAAGTGTCTTCGAGAACTTTTTATTCGACAGACCATTCATACACATTCATGGATTTTCTATTTCGTGCTTCAGCTGAACTGAATCAAAAATGTTTTAAAACTTAATCATGGGCTCTACAGATTAGAAATGCAATCATCTATAGTTGATTTTCTACGGCCCGACTTCACTCATTTTAGAGTTTAATCGTTGTCTTCAATTCTGCTAACAATGTATACTATAGTTAAAATTCATTGTGATATCTTCTGTTTTAAGGGAGCAGTCAACTATAGGAATCACTCACACATCAAAGATAGCTAAAAAATCGATTGATAATCACATTCCTCTAGTTGGAAAAGAGCTATATACTGATGGATGACACTTTTTTTAACTCACAAGACAATGGCAAATTTCCTATTTCATTGATTTTAACTAAGAATCGCTCAAATGGTGAAATAAATAAAAACACTACAATAAACGATAAAGATCGATTTTCAATACATCTAACAGCCTTTATTGTGAAGACATCTGAATTAGACAAAATCTTTCGACTATTACCATAAGTTTTTCATTGCATTCGCTTGCTTCACGACTATATTGATTACTGATCCATATTGATTACTGACAGACAATGTATCAGCTAATAACGGTTACTAGTAGGTCGATAACCAATACGGTGATTTACTTAATTAAACGAATAGACAACTAGAAATTATCACAGTATTATGCAAAATGTTATCAAAGAAATGTAAAATCTGTTATTTTGAACAAAAAAAGAACATCTTTCTGGAAAAAAATGGCATACAAAGGTTAAATTGCATGAATTATTGGTTATTGACTGCGTGGGATTCATCGTTGGTTGAAATAAAGTGTAGATGATAGATACATTCTTGCCAGAATAAATAGCAGCCATAGACTCGGATTCGAATATCAAGTATCTTGCTTGCTCAAATAATTATCCTTTCTACAAAAACACCCAATCCTATCTCTTTTAGTAAAATTCAGATAAGTAGAGCGATAATATGAGAGGATTTAGTCATTTACATGTTTATCACAAGATTAAATTAGACGGCATTTTTGTCTGATATTTATTTGTCAACATGATTCTTTAAACGAGCTGAGTCATGTATAGATCAAATTGGATAGACGAATACTTATTCTATTTAAGAAACATGCTTTTGGCATTGATCCCAATTAACCTGTTGCTATTGTTGACCATAGATTTAGTTCGGTTGGGTATCTACAGTAAGAAGATGGACGTCCTTTCAACAGCAACTATTGACTAACCTTGTAATGTGGAATATTCTGTTATATCTTTCCTCTTTTCCTTCTCCCTTTTGTATTGTACCATCTGTTCTCTCTCCTCTCTTCCATCCCTCTCATATATAAGCTCGTGTTGTGTATTAGATTGTGACATTTGGATGTAGTGCACAGTCGAATAAACATCATGCCCACAATGGGATCAAAGACATTATATGTGCCTCTCCACTTGTCATTAACGAAACTATATATATATATGTATATTTTTCGTTACACACACCCACAGCCCACACCCACACTCGCATCCACCCACACTCACACTCACACCCCAAACCCGACACCCCACACTCAAACCCACACCCACACCCTCTGCCAATTTATTATTCTCACAAAGTCTATGCATCAATTGCCTCTTTGTTGTACTGTTCACCTTTTCTATTAGTTGTCGAAAGTGAATACAATGTATGACTGTATTCTTACAATTCGATTCATCAAGCCATCACAGAAACACGTAAAAATTCAGATACTCTAGTTCCTAACGGTTTTATTACAAAAAACCATACAGATTCATCACAATAATCAAAATGGAAAAGGTTTAGCATATGCAAAACTGACGATCGATTTGCATTATGTATTCGTTCCTTCAGACTTCATCTATGGTTTCGAATCGAGAGGCAACGGATTATCGTTAATAAATTTAATAAGATGTTCAACAATTTCATGTGGCTTCTCTTCCTGTAGAAAATGACCAGCTTGAGTGATCATAGCATGCGCTTGACCATTAGCACCTGGTATCGACATTTGTAAAAGTTTTTCCGCGCCAGCTGTTACCGGATCCGAATCAGAGAATAAAGTTAAAAATGGCCGATGAAATAGTTGCAAATTTTTCCATGCATCACGATTATATTGTGATGAAGGATTATCGGGTGTTGTTGGTACCAATTGGGGAAATATTAATGCACCAGCTTGATATTTCTCATTTGGAAATGGGGCATTATAGGCAGCAATTTCTTTTGGTTTCATTTCTCGTATAACTGAACGTTTTATTATCCAACCAACATCCATTTTCGTTTGTTTCAATGCAAACTTTTGCCACCGCAAAAAACCATCGGTAATGGGCCCATCGCCTGTAGGTAACCAACCATTTGCAGCAACAACCCGTGCAAAACGATTTCCTATTCCATTTGTACCAACCAATTGTAAACCAATCAAAGTACCCCAGTCCTATACCAGACGTAGAAGAAAAAAAATGATCGCTTAATTTATCTATTTCAAAGATCATATAATCTTCTTCTTATGGAACAAGCGCAATATTGAGCAACTACACTCTAGTTCACATACTGATATCCCAATTCCGATACACAGGAATGTCATAATTACTGATACTGATCAGAAAATTCAAAAATGAAAAAAGAAAACGAAATTTCTACTTATAAAACGGACACGTCCATCGATTTTTTTGAAAAATACTTCATGTAATTTCAACTGAAAAAATCAAGCATAATTAATCAAATTCATTTTATTAAAATGGCCAAAAACTTTGAATACTCATCGATATAATGAAATTAATTTGATTTCTGAAATTAAATCGAAGTAACGAAATATGTTTAATCAAATGGACAAAAATAATCATTTAAATGGAATAGTAGTTTCAGTCTTCGATTTCTCCAATTGTAACAGTATTGTCTTGAGTAGTGCATGTACTGATGAAATTTCTGCTAAGCCATTTCGAATTGAGTTTCAAGATAGTTTAAAGGTATAAAGTACTTTTCTCAGACAATTTTTCGTCCCTGTTAATCGGAAAGTGTAAAAAATTGAGTTTGACATATTCCATTAGAAAAACAGTTTGCAGAAATTCCATTGATTGCAACTATCCAACTGCACAATAACATCTAGCGTCATCAACCTTCAAAACGTGTACATATTTTAATGCATAAGACTGCATCGATCCTACACTGAGCCAGTATAGGGTTGTGTGTGTATTCTTACTTCAGGCTTACCTGGCAAAATAATGTAATGTTATTTAAATTTAAATATTCAATAGCTTCTTTGGTCCAGTTAACATGTCTTTGGTATGTATAATCGGTTTTATTTATTGGTTTATCCGATTTACCAAATCCGATAAAGTCAAAAGCAATTACTCGGTATTGTTTTAACGATGGTATAAAATGACGATACAAATAACTCCAAGTTGGTTCACCATGTAATAATAAAACTGTTTCTTTACTATTCTTGTTTCCTTCGTCTAAGTAATGTAGACGTAATTTTGTTTTTCCATTGCCAATACAGCCCGGATTTGATAAATCAATATAATTCGGTTTAAAAGGGTAATCTAATAGATTGATAAATGCAGAATCGGGCGTACGTAATATACCAGTATCTGATGACATTTTACGAGCCCAATTTCTAAATGGAATTCTGGCAATAATCGAACGACAGTACTGCATATCGGATTCCCTTTGAAATGGTGAATATTTAAGAAAAAAGACGCAACGAAACGGTCGAGATAAGTTACTCTAAAAAATCAAGACGTAAGAAGTATATATATAAGACGATCCATCTGTTTATGCAAGACACTTTGAGCTGATTCGGATTTGTTAATACGTATCCAATTTAGACACTTCAAGTATCAACGGATAACCAATTTTAGACACTTGAGCGTCTTATTCTCTTTTGTTTGGATGGTCTGCACCAATGAGAAAAGTGTCTTACATTCATCTTTCTTAGACACTTTAGTTGCTCTGAGACCTATACATCCTAGAAATAGCTAGGTTAAAGACTAAAGGGAATTTTTCGTTGGGGAAATTTTTAGGACAAAAGTCTTAATTTGATTTTTGAACCGCATGTTACATTTTCATCTTTAAATAACTGAAAAAAAGGAAATTATCGTGTAAATGTACAGCATAACTTTTTTCGATTTATTTAAACATGAAAATGTAACATGCGGTTAAAAATTAAATTAAGACTTTTGTTCTAAAAATTTGCCCAGTGAAAAATTCCCTTTAGTCTTTAACCCACTTATTTCTAGAACGTATGGACCTCAGATCAACTGAAGTTACTAAAAAAACTGTTACAAAACCTACATGAGCACTGAGAATCTATCTTACAAAAATACTCCTGCTTAAAAAAACTTTGTACGCGACGAATAATCAATATAGTTTGTGGACAGTTATTCTACTTTGGAAATGTTGTTCGAAAAAAAATTAGAGTTCAGCTCTAAATTGTTGGTCGTTCAAATGTCGATGTTATTAATATTATCTATAAAGAAGAAATTAAATTTTTTAAATACACATAAGACAAAATCATAAATAAATATGTCATATTTTATAAGTTAGTATGTTCAAAACTAACTTTAAAGAAAAAACAAATACAGATGTATGAGGAAATACAAAATACGAAATTCAACAATCCTAGAAAAACAAAGCACCAGTAAAAAATACAAAAAAATATACTTATCAAATAATAGGTGTTATTGCCTTCTGCTAGTGCTTTTTTTCGCCACATTGTTCAAACAGCATTTTAAGTAACTTATAAACAGGTGTATCATTCAAGTTAATGTATATGATAAGAAGTAGTGGAAGTATTTTATGTAAACCACCAGCAGTAATTGTAACAAGCATTTTATAAGGCAAGTTTCTGATGAATATAAATGCTTTTTCATATTGATTTATCGATGACAAGCTAATGATAACCCCAATCATTGGACGTGGATTAGGTAAGTCATTCTAAGTAAATAGAAAAACATAAGACATGGAGATTAAAAAACGGTTTTACTAATTGTGTTCATGTGCTGCTTTACAGAAAACTTTAACACATGAAAAATCGGCCTCAGTAGTCTACATAGAAACACAAAAAACAGAATGTAATTAATTTACACAAAATAATTACCTTTTCTTATGTGTCAATCCTATATATTTTTTCATAAGACCATCAAGTAAATCACGTGATTTATATTGTAATTCATCCCGAGTATTTGATTCCGTAATAGCATAAATTGCATGATGAACTAGAAAAAAACCAAAAGCAAGTGTTTTTGATAAATAAAATTTGTTAATCATTTCGAATATTAAAAAGTATTGAACAGCATAAATGAGAAAAAAGGAAACTAGTTATAATAAAAAAGACTTCTTACTGCCTCTTCGTGAAACGTTTCTTGATATTGAAAAACCTTCATGTAGAAATCATTTTTTTTCTTTTTCCAGTAGTCGACGTCTAATTGTATGAGTATTTTGTATCAGTGCATGTACTTCGTCGATTGAAATATTGTTTGAAGCTTTGTTTTTAGGTTTTATAATTGAACAAAGGCAAGTGACATCTGAATTATAAGCACTTTGTTTCGTATTATATGATTCTTCAACATTATGAACAGTAGATTCTACAAAAGAAAAAAAACATCATGTAAAACAATAATAAAACTTACGTTTTAAAATATTTTCTGGTTCTTTTGTGTTGGTCGCTCTGTTATCTTGATAATTATTCTTTTCTTTTTTTTCTGAAAACGAACGATCGAAAAATTTCAAAACTTAGATAAGCATACCTTTTTTCTTCTCACAACCGCGTGGTACAATGACTTTATGAACAGCAGCTATTGATTGTGATGGCACTAAAATATAACGATAAATAATGAATGCAATATAAATTTTTCTGTAATACAACAGTGATGCTCCAAATATTAAGCTAAACACAAGCGAAAAAGTATGAACTGGTCTCAGCAAAAGAATACTGAAAATTAAACAAACTGGAGCAGTATTGCAAAACAGAAGGTCACTTTGTTTTAGTGGTTTAAATAATTCTACAAACCTTCTTTCTTTCCTTCGGAGTAGAGAATGAATTACATAAAGAGAACGAAAAAGTTGTACTATTGTGTTCTCTTGAATGCAATTCTACGACTAGTGATGCATGTCATGATCTGTACGGACTAAACATGAATGATTTGTCCAGAACAGAAAAGAAAAGTACATAATACCTCGCTGAAGCAGTCGATGACTAATCTTCTTTTATTCGTAGACAAAGATACTATCCACACATTTTTCTTTAAAGTTGAACAACTTACGTGAAGTTATGTGCATGCGACCATTGTGGTAAATACGGTTAGACGGTGCATATGTTGTTAAGATTGGTTTTACAATCACTGATGTAGTCGAAATAGATGAAGGATTAATGATTGAAACAGCTGATTGAGTTGATGAAACTGATGAAATTGATTGAGTTCTTGAAGTTGATGGGGTTACAAATGATATTGATGCTTGACGATCATTTTTTGAGATTATTTTTGGTCTGATGGGTGTGTTGGGCGATGGAGTTGTTACAGTTTGTTCTTCTAAATCAAAGTAAGTGACTCCAAAATTGACACTAATAAAAGATGCTTTTATTCAATTTAAAATACTTACCAAATGGATCACGGAGTGAATTTAATGTTTGATTTTTAAAAGATTCATCTATTAATTCTTCAATTGAACATTCATCAGAAAAATCTAAGTGAAAAGAATAATTATATTTTTTAAGACTATTGCATACAGTTTTCTATTTTTGTCCAAATCAATATCTAAATTATGTGCATGTTTTATTGCTATCTCTCCATTGACAACGTTCGTGTTTCCTTTGTTATCCGAACTTGAATCAAGTGTTGATGTTCGTGCACGTTTTGGTGTTGGATGAGTTTTTGAATATTTGAGGTTTCATTCTGTTCGAGAACGTAGACGAGATATTGTATGCTGTAAATAGTAAAGAAAACTTGTTATATGATTATTTTTTTTTTTGATTTCCACAAAATGCTTCAATAAACTTACATATGGTGCTCTTTCATCAACTCCATCGACACTCTTGTCCAAAAAGTTTAATGCTGGAAATTTTTATGTGAGAGACATAACAAAGGAATGATGAACTTTTCTTGAAGAAGAATCAGGATATTATTGAAGAATAAAAGTGCATGTTTGTCTTAAAAACTGTTGCTGTATCGCTGGAAATGACTCTATTATAAAAAGATAAAGCATAAATATTAATTAAGAATCAGTTTATCTCGTGATTGTAAACCTTGAATTATTAAGTCACACTATTGTGATAATGATGGTGGTTCAATATTTTCACGCTAAAATAGAAATAAAAACAAAGTAATCTATATAATTGGTAAAATGCAGTACATCACGTGAAAGTAATGAATTTTTTCTCGAGATCTTTTTGATGAGCTTTTAGCTAAATTTTTATTTAGCATATTATTATAATTGTCATTGGCTGTTGATGATGAAGATGGATCAAGTACGAATGAATCTGAGAGGGTTGACATATCGAAGTTCATTTTCAACCCATTTAGTTGACCAATCACTTGTTCATATAACGTGAAATCAAAATAATCACTGAGTTCAGGATCATAAAATTGTATTCGACAATGATTTTGATTTGAAAATAATGATCTAATTTTTTCAACTATTGAAACATAATCATTACCAATTATTGTAGTCTTACGACCTTGATGTTCGAATACAATTTTCATCTAAAAATAAAACAGGAATTTTATATTTAGATTATCAATGCATTGTCCTATTTGTCAAATCAGTTTCAACACAATCTCGGGATATGTAAGACATCATCAAGACCTGCATAGTCACAGTAAAAGTTTACGTCTTATTTGTTCATGTGGTGGCTCATTTAGTACTCTTCGAAGTCTCCAATCTCAGTGAGATTTTTTTGTTCTTTATCGAATTGATTTCTAAAAATATATCATTAATCACTTCTAGTTGGAGTCTATTTCAAACCAGAAAAAAGGAAACTATTCCTCAAGACAATCAATATCATGAAACCGAAAAGACTAATGAAAAGTTATCAAGTCCAACTTATCCCGAGGAATGTTCAAATATGAAATATCGGGTAGAACAAAACGATCAAGATGACGAAAATCTTGAAAACGAATCGTTTAATAGTAGCGAAAGCATGGAGAGCTTGAATGAAGATGAACAATTCAAAGCATTCGAAAAACGTGTGTTATATTTCTTACTGACCCTTCAAACGGCTTTCCATACATCTGAGGCAGCTATCAAATATGTTGCAACTAGTCTTACGAAACTTTTTCAGGCTGTTTCATTGAAAAATTTGGTTTGAAATTTTGAATTAATTAATCGCATATATCTGATTTTTTCACAATTTTAGAACGCTGCTACTCTAGCTACTTGTATAGATCGCCTTAAATCAAAACATATTCGCAAAAAAAGGCCACGGAGTATTTCGAATACATTGAATCTATCGATCGATCTTATCAGGTATGCCTTAAATCTATATTGATAAGAAGTTTCCTTTAAAAAAATCTAAATTTTTTCTCTATGATTCAAGAAAATTAAATCAAATAATAACTCGTATATTTTTTTGTTTTACTTACAGATAATGGCGAAAAACAAAGAAATCAAAATGGTCGATATATCTTTCCAATGGAGTAGCACTCTTGCTTATGAAACAACAGACTATTGAAGGGAGTATTTTTAGACCTTTATTATCGTTGAATTTATGTAACATAACTTGAATGATTTCCAGAAAAATTATTCTCATTTAATGTATCTAAAACTCAATTTTTATACGTGAATTGTAGGGAGTGTTTCCTAACCATCTCAATGCGTTTTTGGAGTTTTGCACAAGAAAAAATTATTTCAAATTGGAACAATTTTGCTTTGAAGTTAATATATTTCCATATAATGGAGATGAATTAAATTCAAAGCCATATCTTGACCTATCACTTGATGAATTAAATAAGCAAAATAATTTGGGAATGCCTTTAATATCAATGCAAACTTTCTACCTATTTATAAATTTATCTTTTATTCTCAAAAACTTGCTCCGCTCATCAGATTTCCCACAGTGTCGTGCAATCTTGATATGTGTGGATATTCTCTCATTATGCTTTGTAACAACCATTAATGCCAATACTCCTGAGCAATGTCTTCTTTCATAAAGATGCGCAATGGTGAATTTAGAAAATTATATCCAGGAAAAATGAAATTCAAATTTCATTTTATGTCTCATTTTCCTACTTTTATGAAAGACTTAGATCCTTTGGCTTATACGTTATGCTTAGCAACGGAGAGAAAACATTAATTCTTCAAAGGAAATAAAGTTCGAAATTTGAAACATCCATCATTAATGTTGACAAGACGACATGAACTATGGGTATGTGTTAATGATCATTGTCAAAATGGTTCTCTGTCATATACGGCACTCTCTGGTGTGCCACGTAGTCAACTTGCTGATCGACAGCCTATTAATGATGAACAAATTCAATATCTTATCCCCAGGTTGAAGAATTTACCTTTCAAACCTCTCTCAACATTAATAATATTGATTATTGGTAGACAACAATACTCGCATGATACAATATTGAATGTTTCAAGAGAATATTTTCCATCGGTACCAATGTTTGGCAAAATACGTTGGATTCTCTACGATGGGAACAAATGCGCTTTTGTCTATAAAATATTTAAAGTCAAAGACTACGTATAACAGCTAAGAGCATTTCAAATGGGAGAAACAAATAAGCTTGATTGCTTTGTTTTGGAAGATATGTGTTATAAAAAAAACATTAAAGGTAGTATCGTTCAATGGGTTTTTATATGTTCCTTTTCATCCTTATGGTAAATCCTTTACTATTCTATAATTGCTGTTTCTCTTTTCTCTATCTTTTTTCTCACTAATAAAAAAAACTCCTCTTTCAAATGAAGACTAATAGATAAAATTGAATATCATTTAAAAAGGAGTTACAATGAAATGAGAAACATCTCAATTCAAATATAAAACATACTTACTTTAAATCAATAAATGCAGCACAAACGAATAATATATAAATTTATCTGATTGACAAAGTAAAATATATAATGCTGAACAAAAAACAACGATGAAAATATCTAAATGAAACAATATATAGATAAAAATAAGACGTTTAATAATTTTTTATTTTCACTTACCAAAAATAACAAGTTACTTTGTTTCTTAAAATGAAGAAAAGTAAACAAATAATAATAATCATTAAATATGGAGGAGTTCAAGCCAAAAAAGACAACCAGTTCAAATCAAATACAAAATGTGACTAGTTCAGAAAACAAATGAATACAATATAGCGAATGATATATAAATTTATCTGATTCGCAGGGAATAAAACGATGTTGAACGAAAACAACAATGAATTATCTAAATGAAATAATGCGTTAAAAAGAAACTTAGAACTGTTGGTTATCGTGGCTTACCAATGGTAGGCTGGACAAATTATATTTCAAAAGAGTGAGCTAATCTGTTTTTTCAATCGAGAATGCATACTTACTATTTACTTTGCTTACTATAGTACTATAAATTCATCTCAGGTACACAATAATCTTCAAGATCAATAATAATTTTGATAGCTTTATTAAAACATCAACAGCAAGGCATTCATTTATCTTAACAAAAGCACTTTTGTGAATATTGACTAAAATGAAAATGAAGAAACATGACTGTCTGTAAGATAGTAGTGTCTAGAATATAAGACACTTCTGATGTCTAAATTATGTCTCAACTATACTTTAGACGACTGCATCGCCTTGTAAGACGCATGGCATTTTTTAGAGTGGATACATAAATGATATCGCCATTGCATACCAGTTGCACATTTTCTCTATGATGGTGTCGTTACATGATGACGCTAGTTATTAGTTGTCGATTACGTGACACTTCATCGAAATGCATGCGGGCCTTCTCCAAGCCTGCGTAATTTGTTTATTTAATCTATTTAGAAAAAAACTTACCTTCCATAAAATTCATTTTTCATTGACAGATTATTCAATAGATAGGATTGCCATTCCAATAGAAAAATATTTCCTAATGTTTCCATGACTAATAAATCACTTGGACTACCTTTTCGATTTCGATAGAATTTGTTATTGTAATAGAAAATAGTATGCTGTAAGAATAATTCAGTTAAATTTTGAATCGTAATAATTATTAGATTTTCGATTCGATTATAAGATGTTTGGTTAAGAAACGACCTAATGTTTCCAGAATATTGTCACGTGATGAGATAGAAACGTTTCGAATTTTAAATGTAGTAAACAATGTTGATGACCAAAATCTACATTTTATTTTCGTATATGTATCAAGTTGACGCATATTTATTTATTCTTCTTTTTTCTTTTCTTTTCTTTTAGTCTGTTTGAAATAACAAAACAGTTATTGGCTAATAGAAATAAAGCATGATATCTTATCTGTATCTATAATTCAAATAGAAGAATAAGATATCTTCGTAATTTTCTAAATGTCTCATACACGAGAAGTAGTGTTATAAAATTTTATACACTACACTGCGCGATGCGCGGTCCTATCGAAATAATCTGCCGCTGCACGCGGCCGTATAGAACAGCTTGTTTCGATCTCTGATACGCATTAATCGGCGGCAATTCAAGCAAGTTGTTGTTGACACAAGCTGGAAATGGGTAAAATCCAAAAAATATTGCCATGACTAATAATTCTTTTTACATTCTTTGAAAAGAAGACGAAGCGAAAAATCGAAGAACAGAAATTCGATCAATGCACCACATTTGCTAGTATTATTGTTGTCCGGCAATCGATCGAGAACTTGTTCAACGTTACTTGAATCACTTGGTGGAAAACCAGCTTTTCGAAACAAGCATAGCCAAATAAAATCGTCATTTACCACAAAATTTGATTCGAATGTTGAAAGAAAATGTAATTCATTAACACGTAGAATAGTAATATTGATTCAAAAATAAATATCGGGTGGTGCAGAAATAATGGCTGGTCTATACTTTCGACGTTCTTAGCTTCCTTATACACTTTATTCAAAACCAAATACATCAGCGAAGAAAGCCCTATATTTAGCGTTAAAAAGGAGTGTTTGAAACCTGCATCTTTTGTTCTGAAAATAGGCAAAGCTTTACGTCAAACGAACTAGATCACTTTTTGGACGTTCACGCATTTCATCGATGCAGTCATCAGCCATTTTAGTCTTTGTATGTTTTAAGTAATATTGAACAACTGAACACACCGTCGATGTGATTTTCATCTGACTTTTTTTTTGCAGCTTACTGTTATAGATCTAGTATCTGCGCTGATATTCTTAGCTTCACATTTGATATGTATGTTTTATATTATTGATTAAGATACGAAATAGCTTCCTTTGATGCGCTCGTTTATCCACATGGTTTGTAATATATAATGGAGTGATTTGTGATGTACAGAGGATCGCTTGATATGATAGAAAACAAGAATTAACGAAGCGTGAATGTAAGAAAAAGAAAAAGAAGAGAGAAGCTTTTGTAATCATTACCATGCGTCACATAATATAATTAATACAATGAGAAGCTTGTTGCTATCGAATATCGTCATAGATTAACTAATGTTTACGATTGGTTCTTTCCATATACAAAGTTATTTTAGTTCTATGAGCTAAGAAAATGCTCTCTGCTCTTCAATCATATAGGATAATATATCTGTTCTATCATTTTTGTTTAATCGCATGAAATATGTTAGTTAATCTTGCTACACATGTATCTAAGCAACTTTTATTCTTTACTAGTAGTAATACTGTTATAAAAGCACAGATATCTATGACATTGATACATTTAATAAACTGATGTTTCGAAAAAAATGTGTTCTTCTAATATAAAGGGTGTGTAATAAGTTCTGATTCCCTTTTACGGACGAACTTGGAAGAAAGATGATTTATCAAATTTCTTTCTTGTTCTGCACTTGCGAACAACGATAAGCAAAATAGATCGCATGTATTGGCTGAAATAGGTTTGATATAATACTGGAAAGAAATGAGAAAAAGGACAGGTGCATTATATCTATTTGCTTATTAAACGAGTCGCTCTCGTTCTTATTATCACATTCCACATACGATCGTACCATTTTAAAAATGCGTTCTCTCGTCTTGCTTTTGATCCTGGTGCTCTGTTGTTTTGGTGCTGAGGCACTCAGAAAGAGACAGTCGGAAAACAAACATGCCGGTGAGATCTTTCATAATCCAAAACGCAATAAAACTGGTTCCTTCTAGGCTCTTGTCCGCTTCATTTTGTGGCATGCGGCATTGCCTGTACATTTAACTGGATGGACTTCGAGAGGTGTTCGAACGGCCAGAACTGCTGCATAAGAGACAGTCAATGCGCCTCTGATGAAAAATGCTGTCCACCCGACTGTGGATGTCACAATCACTGCAGAAAGGCTGTAGAGAAGCCGGCCTGGCAGAAGCAGCCTTAGAATGTGACAGTCTTTTTTTTTCGACCTTTGAAGATTCATTTTGCGACAATAAAGAAATGGGGTAATTCTGATCGCTCATGTTGAATTGGATCTCGAAAACTATGATATGTCGAACACACACATTCTTAATTTTGTTGGCTTAGTCGAAAGAAGATAAAAAAATGCAGAAACAGTCATTTTTGAGTGATAGAAAGAAAGGCTTCGGTATTGCCACCAATTATGCGCCACTATTGATCTCTATGTATTCTTTCTAGAATAGCTTTTTATGACAAATGCTGAGTGCACACCATGGATTAAGTTTAAATTTGCACCGATGGCACTTTCTGACAGAGATGGAACCGGTGCCGGTCTAAACCGGTCTATATTTCTCACTTTCCCGTTCTATGATGATAATCATATGAAAAAACAACTGGCACCAAGACTAGTTCCACTAATCACATAGGAATTTATTTAAAAAAAAATTTTCAAAATACCCATCAGTGAGACTATTGTTATCAACGGGAAAACATTATATCAGTATGCGTGAAAGTACGAAGGTATCCCTCAAGAGAGTTCACTATGAAACAAGGCTTCATTTCAAGCCTTAGCCTGTTGTCTATAGATCGATATTTTGTCGGTAGATCAGTTTTTCCTTTATAAACTGACGTATCATCAGCATCCTGTTTAGTACCGGTAGGCTAGTTTTGCCCGGTAGACCGGTTCCATATCTGCTTCTGATGAACTCGCGTCTGTCGAGCGATGCTGGATTGTCATCGTTCCCGTTATCCTTTTATTCGAGGAACATGCGAGCTTTCTGTTTTAATAAGATGCCAAGCGTTCGAAGGAGAATACATGATCTCAAAATTATTTGCAAAAGCTAAAATTAGTTATGATATACAACAAAATAGAGATCTTGATCGAAAAAAATGTAATATACTTAAAATCTGCTCGAAGTAATAGAGACGAACGATGACTTTTCTTGGGTTAGCGGATATTTTAGTTCTTTAGCTGAGTTCTGCTTTCATCGAATATCATAAAATTTTTCTCAAACCTAAATAGCTTTATGGATAGATTGATCACTATTGGAACCTTCGCATTTGTCGAATAAGTTGTTAAAGATATTGCTATCGGCTTTATTAAGTAACAATTACCGTGCTGTACACCCAAAATTCTAGTACTCTGTATGACTAGATTTCATCTTTTTGTGATTAGTCAGAATAAAAAAGTGACTTCGCTTTGACTTAGAATATTTTGAACTTCAAAAATACAGCTAAAATTATTAAAGAAATTATTATTCGTGCTACACGATTCGTTGGAACTGGCACATATAACCTTGATTAGAAGCTTTCGTAGAAGAGTTGTTGATTCTTCGATTTGATCACTGTCATGGAACCTCATTGCATCATTAAGTTAAAGATTCAAAAACTTTTTATCATGATCAATATACGAAAAATGC
>CAJNOP010000083.1:0-31367 GCA_905250075.1 Rotaria sp. Silwood1
TTTTCTAAAGTATTCAATTTAAAATTTACTTTAAAAAAAATATATATTTTTTATCTTACGTTGATTTATAGTCATTTGTTCATGCCCTTGTTTTAAAAATTCGGCAGCTTTTTCTGGTCCTTTTATATTGCTATATTCATCAACATCTAATTCTATTGAATTTTCACAATTAACTTGTTGCATTGTAAATGCTCTTTGTTCCATCTGTTTCCATAAATTATCATAAAACGTTTGTAATAAATTTTGTGCATCTCTACTATCTTTTGATGTTAATTGATTTGTTGCTATAGATGCATCCGATTGTAATGGCAAACATCCAACAACACGACCAATTCGACCACGTATTTCAACTTTTATTTGACTTTGAGTTTCCTTTATATCATTAGATGATTCATGACAAAAAATTTTTAATTGAATTTGTGTATTATTAGTTAAAAAGCGATCTAATACTGAAATTGATGCACTACGTGATAAAGACAACGTTACTATTCCATCAACAAGAGTAGCTGATGAATATTTCATCCAACAAAAAGTTAGTATATAAATGAAAAAATATATTTTCATGATTATCAATCTAAAAAGAAGTATTAAGAATTAGCTATGTTTACTGTATTTTTGGATTTCATATGTTGTTTCTTTTTCATTGGAATGACTTAGTACATAATCTGATGGTACAAGAGAATGAAACAAGTACCAATCAAAGTCAATTTCAATATCCATTAATGCATTTAGAATGAAGCTCAATTTTTATAAACAAATATTTGCAGCATATAAAGTTTATTTGTGACACACATTATTTATTATACTAGATAGTTCTGGCGATCTCAACTTACGAAAAATACACTAAATCAAAACAATATATTCAGTGACATCTTTCTGTTGATATTGGTTTTCAAGCAGAATTATAGTTGAATAATCGTCCTATGAGTCACCTTCTTTGTTGTGAATTTCAAAAGGGGTTTGAATAGATGCTCCTTATGACTGAACTTAAGTTTTTCAAAAGTTGGAAGCCGAAATAAATGTAATTATTATCTACTTTATATATACATTTATCAGTGTTTTTGAGTTTCCTAATTAGAAAAAAAACCTAAATAAACTATTTATGGATTAATTGGTGAGCTTTATTTTCTTTTTATCAATAAAAACATTATTTAATTGCATTGAACAATAAAAAAGAATTTCTAAAAACTTCAGAACACAAATCGTAGCCTATCTCCGAACTAGTTATAATACATTAACCTAGACAAAGATCTTGATAATTTCACTCAAAATTCACTAGTCTAAACTTACCCAGCCAAGAACTTGCAACGGAAAAATGATACAAAATTGTAAGAAAAATAATGATGTAAAACTGTCACAAAAAATGCCTGAAAATGGTTAAAAAAAGATAACGAAATAATGTTAACAACACAAATCATTTTTTCGCATTATTTCTGATCTTTTCGGCTAATTATTTATATTACTCTTTCTCTGGAAGAATCTGTAATATTCACACAAAAGAATCACTTTAATCCTTTTTTTAATGAATAAATCGTACTGTAATTTTGTGTTTACTTCGACACTCTTAGTATACTATGGCGATTGTATGGAAGATAAATAGACCAAACATTCTAGCGAAGTGATTTAAAATCAGAAAAAGTATAATAAGCTGATCAAAAAGAATAACACAGCTATTTTTTGTCACTTTAAATGGAATAACACTGAGAATTAGATCATATATAGTACGTGTCCATACTTAATGTATACTAACATGTTAGTCATAGAAATTTCTGTCTCAATGTTATTTCTACTTAAATAAAAAGCGATTGAATGTCGTTTATCTTATTCAGTAAAACATAGAAGATTATAAACGACAGTCGATTGTCGTAGCGCATTTTACGAATAATCTAGAATATCTGAATAAACATCTTGCGCAGAAGAAACATTCAAAAAGTCTCAAATATTATAAATGAGAAGACTGACTTCTTAGTTAGTACTATTTAAACTCGTCAAAGATGTTCCTGATTATGTCCGGATATGAACACGACGATACGTAACAACTGACACGTCAATCTTTAAAAGGAATGGGACTTGTTTTCTTTCTTTCCTTTTATAGTTATAGTATTGTTTTTTGTTCTGAGACGAAGATTATATTTGATCAATAAAAATTAGCCAATCATATATAGTTGAATATAGCGAACAGAATAGTAGTGAGATGAATAAATAATGTTAAACAGATCGAATCGATATGATCTTATTAGATTTTCATATAATTAAATACATAATTGAAATAAAAAAATTTCGAATCACCGTACGACAATATTTGTTCTATATTTTGACGATTCACTTTTTTTTGAAATTTATTAAACCGCAGGTAATTCTATAAAGATGGGAAAGAAAATCGACTAGTATCGAAATATCTCTGTAGAAAGAACTAAATATATTTGTTCAGTTAATGAAAAAATTTGTAAAAAAAGTCAAATAAATCAATAAGTTTATATAATATTCTTAAGTTTTCGTTATTATCAACGATGTCATGTAGAATTCAAGAGCTTTTTTTACAATGTCATTTGAAAAACAAGCTTTGTATAATTTTCTATCGATTGTTAGATCAATGTGAGGTAAAGACTTGATCCCATAAAATAAAATCTGTCTACTTCGATTTATGCGATTACTTTAGCTGAGTAAACGAAAATAACAATATGAATAATAAGGACCATACTTGATTTCAACAGAACGTGATATCTTTTAGTTGTTTACATCATAATGTGATTCACATTGGAAAAAATAGTTTTGTGCCTAAATTTTAATCATTCAACTTCATTTTACAAGACAGATCTACTTTGGTTTTATTGATATCAAATTTTAATTAAAGTCCTTTTTTTTTCTCTGGTATATAGGAAATTTGACTTCTTAAATCATTTTTCGCTGTTATTTCGATAGGTCCTTTGTACTATTTTAGCACCCTTGAATCCTAATCATTTCTTTTGAGAGAGAAGAAATAAGGTTAGATTAGTCGCCTAAGATATACAGTTTATCTCAAAAATAAATAAGATCTATCTTCTTTTGAAGAAAAGATGATGATGCGGTCAATTATAGACATTCAATATTTACAGAGTCCATAATTGTGAAATGATCAAAATTATTCATTAATGAATTATTATTCGTTTTAATGGCTAGTTCACCAGTATTTATTTGAAAAGATGCATTTTAACGACCACTTCTTCATTATTCACTTGACTGGGTACAACTAATCAAGTTTTTATTGAATTCTTCAATATGAAGATTAAGACTCAAAATTGAACAATGCGAACTGATAAGACGGTCAATTCATTTGATTTTATTGGTGGAGAAACTAGTTTTCTCAATAGGCTGGAGGTTGTTCTCAACGAACATATCAATAATTATAATATCCGAACTTATTGTAAAAATGAATTCTGGATTAATTATGTTCATAATCTTTTGTTTAATGTCGATCATTTCAAATTAAAATGGAGTTCTAATTTCATCAATACCAGTTGGGAAAACAATTTGCTTTGAAATATCGAGAAATAGGAAGTCTCATTCTCATATTACAGCTTACCCTTCTCTACCATTTCGACGTTGTGAATTGAAGTACTTCATAAATCTTTACTCACTTTAAATCTAAAACTTTTCATCCCTTAAATTGAGTATATTCTCCTCCTTTTAAAACTTTGCTGCAGTAATTAGTGGTAAGAATACAAATGGCAGTTCTCGATCGGAGAGCCATTCTATAACTTTCACATATTGAAACGATTTGTCATCTTGAGTACAATGGTACCTATGCTCTAGAGAAGATATTATCGTATGTGAGAAAGTATCTTTAAGATGTAAAATTGAATACAACATTATAAGTATTCTATACTTTAAATCATCAAAGTAGAGATATGAATGAAAAATAATACTATACCAATAAGAAGATAACGAAAAAAACGAGTGAAAAATGACAAAATGAAAGTGAAGAATAGGAGCATAACCAATGTCAAATTAAAACTATCAAATTTATCGACATAGATCGATCCTTTCCTGTATATTTGTGAAACGGTGAAAACGATCGACCTTCAGTTACACTCGCTGTAAACAAAAACACAAGTATCTACTTTCTAAAAGTAATGTGGACATCTGCATGGCTTATTCTAACTCTCAGCGACATGTGTTTTCTGTCTTTTTATTGTTATTTTTGTATATCTTGCTTGGCATGCTTCCATATAGAGTACAGCTGAGTGCATATCGGGCTATACCTCAATTGAAGAAAAAAACAAAAAAACTTTTTCTTGCCATGTAATTCATCGCTTCTTGCTTTCCTGTTTGTTCTCGTCATAAAAAAATATTTCTGCTTCCTATGTAAACCATCGTTTCTTTCTTATCTCTCATTGACTGTAATAAAAAAAAAAATACTTTTCTTCGTACGTAAACCATGCCTTTTTTTCGTTCCTATCGATTATCATAAAAGAAAAATACATTGGTTGTTCATGCGTTACGTGAGCCAAAAGTATGAAATATGCACGATTGTAAGAAAATAGTCAACAAGCATGACCATCATTAAGAAAACAAGTAAAAATAATGAATATGAAGGCTGCAGAGAATATTAAAAAGAGTATTGTCTGCAGTTATAGAATAAATAAAGTTGTAACATCATTAGAACTAAATTAGCTGGTAAGACATGACTATTTTGCGTTTAAGGATGTGATACATTACGAGAGGATCCATGAAGTCATCATCCAAATTAGTTAGAGCAAATTAACGAAAAAATTCTAGTGTTTAAAATGAGATTGCTAGTTTCAAACAGTATCAAAATTTACTCAAAAATCCAAGTTTCGACAAGTTTTATACAATGACTTCTATATGCTTCGATCATCTATAAATTTTGATCTAAGATATCGATCTGTCAAAAACTATCACTTTTTCATAGTTTCTCTTCATGGATTTTTTTCTTATAAAGATTTGACAAAAACCATTATCAAATTTTACCTGCCGATAGAGTGAAAGCTGCTTTCCAAAGTCCTATAGTTTCTATATGTCATTACTATTATAATAAGTGAAATCAACTTTTTTTAGTCTATTCTACATGCTTTATTTTACTCTTCTGTCTTTTATTATGAACTCATTTGTAAAGAGCCCAAGATAAATTCTATATAGTTTTATTGAGCATCAAAACATGCATGATTTGGTAAAAAGCGTTTAGTTATAAAGTACTATCAAAATTCTGCAAAGTCCATCACAATATTGTTCAGATCACATTATTTTTTTTGTATTTTTCTAAACATGTACGTATTGTCTTGTTTTTTTTAAGCACGATTATTTTCGAGAAACTTTAAACTGCTTGGTTTTAGGTCATAAAAAAACCAGTTAAAAGAAGAAGGTTCCGAGATGAGATCGAAAATCATTCATCATTTTACTAGAAGGTTTGAGGAGATGCGTGAAAGAGATGTGAACGTGCTGTGGCTGTTTCTTCGTCGACTCCGATATCCGCACTCTAGGTTTGGATACAGCACAAACAAGTCTTATAGATCTAGTTCTATCAGGGTTCATTTTGGGGCGCCTTTAGCGAGAGTTTGATATAAGACAAATGATATCTGTCTAGGGGACCCATATTTTAAGTTATTGATTTCTTCATACCAGTTCAACTGTCAAGCCCATGTCAAGAAAGAAACGGATAAAAAAGAATCGAACTATTGTGTGAGTCTGATATACTATTGATTGTTATAGTGTATATAAAGATATTGAAGATACTGAAAAACTCAGTCTTTTAGTACTAGTCAATCAGCCATCGATATTCTAATTTACTCAAACAACAATCGAAAGATGTAATAATCGTTAGAATAGTACTATTCGAGGATTGAATACCCGTATTAGTATCCGAAGTTTAGTACAATAATCCATCAGCACGAGTAAAGCATTTTAGATGCTATCAATATAAAGTTATTCGGAAAATTTATGCCAATAACTGCCGAATACGAATGACATGATGGTACAATAGAGACACAGAAATGTAAATCGATCGGAGAAAGTTTCTACAACATCGTTGAATAATAAGTTATACTGATAATATTCACATTATGATTATCGACACTTATAGTCGTTTGCTACAGAAAATATTTGTGATATATTCAATTCATTCAGAATCACTGTTTCATAACTAAGTATTTATTCATTTTTTAATCTTATCAGCAAAAGAAAAAGTGAAGACATGTCTGTTTGATCTTATTTCTAATGGCGTTCTAAAACTTCTATTCAACAACTTAGGTTCTCTTGGAAATAATCGTTTTTTAAATAAAAAAACGCTGCATAAATCTTTATGAAAATACTAAAAACTAATGTGGTCTCAGAAACATTGTCATGGACTTTTCGGAACCCTGATAGTACTTTATAAAATGATCGAAAAGTCATAGCTATTGGCAGTTGTTTAAAACTTGTTAAAATTTAGATTTTTGAGTGAGTTTTTTTACTCTCTCGAACTAGCAATCTCGTTTCAAAAAATAGAACATTTCGTGAACTTACTTGGATGATGTTCTTGTGGATACTCTTAAATTTTCGTATCCGATTTTTGCATTATTTTTACAGTCAAAATAGAATGCATAGCGCCGTCTGTCAGATAGGTCTGAACAGAGAAAATGGAGCGTTATTCAACGAGTAAAATATTGCTTTTTTGTTGAGAGAACTTTTGTTGCTCGCTCTTGCAAAAGTAGAAGATCACAATGAAAAATTGCTGTGCATCGATTGTACTCTTAGTTTCTCATATCAACTGAGCTTAGGTCTGTTCCATTCTCAATTCAACGAAGCATATGACAGAAATTTCTTATTTTCTCTCCAGAATCGCATCTGGAAAGTCATCTTTAAGATAATTTGTTGGAGCTCGCTTTTACGATCTAATAAGATTTTATATTTGGCACTTGTAGGTGTAGTGGATCTGCCACATAGTTTATATATTTGAATTTCATATCATTCGAGTTTGAGCATTCAAATACACCGTTTCCATACAAGTGTAGCGTCTGGTGAACTAAAGAGAAATGATCTCCAACTGATCCATCCCGTTTTCAAGGATCTTTTGTTCATATGTCAGGGACACTGTTCTAAATAACGTCCTAAGAGGATTTGAGCATGATGCTTACTTTGAAAGTTATCACTATCTTACTAATTTTTCCACCCAGTAAAAAACATACAGAAAAATTGAACAACGCAATTTTCATCTGAGATTTTGCTCATATGTAGTTCTTGTGATCATTTGGACATTCTAAAAGTTTCCTTTTAGAGATATCGAATTTTTAAAATTTGTTTTGTAACCTGCAAGGTTCTGAAAGGTTGACTTCTTTGTAAATTGAACATCTCAACAAAGAAACATTTTTTTTCCACCAAAACTATTAGAATACCTTATGCTAAGTCGAAAATTCAGTAAAACGATCATAACTTTCGAAATAAGCTCCATTAATCCGAACCATTTTAGCACTTTTCTTGAAATAATGATCTAGGACATATGGGCAAAATATCGTTAAAAGCGACATAGATCAGTTGCAGCATTGATCGTAGAGAGTTGAGCTTAGGTTCCATCTTTTTTTCATTGAATACTCAATTGAGAATGTTTTGTATGATTTCCACAGACTAAGCATATGATACAAAAGGATATCATTTTTGCATGTTACTATAGGGTTGTTGAGGTTATGAAGACAGTCCATTAACGAAACAGTATTGATCTATAAAAGATGGGACGATGATACACGCCATAACCCAGTGCTGGCGACATGTCTATACAGCGACGAATATGATACTCTTATACGATGAATAGGGTTGGTTACTCCATACTGAATCGATTTTCATTCGATTGAAAAATTGCTAACATGACCTGCTAGTACGACTTATGATTAACATAACTTTCATTTCATTCGTCCTAGTTTTTATCATATTGAGTTGAAATGACTTGTACCTTTTCGAATCAGATAGTAGTGATTGATGACTAGTACTTTTCTACTAGTATTTTTTAGAATTGCTTGTTCTTACGATTTCCTGTGCTCATAAAATCAGAATATGTACTCGTATAATAGTGTCAAGACAAGCAATCTTCTTATTGATATCTTTCTTCTCACTTTTACCTTTTTTTTTCAGAATTAGGTGTCATACATTTTCGTGCATTGCTCCGAGTTCAAGAGCCAGAAGAACAGTAATCAATGGACGTAACCGTACAAAACTCATATCAAGATGACTTACCAGAGTCAGCCTATATTGATCCATTGGTCGCTTTGCTTATGCCAAAACCAAAATTGACTCTAATCGAAAAATTCGAGCGACACACTGAGGAGACTCAAGACCAAGGTTGTTGTCTCAAATTTGATAATGCATGCTGTTCAGTAATCAGCAAATGGTGGAATGTTCATTATAAATGTCAACGCGCATTACTTCAATTTATTGAACAACCAACTTTTCATATTGTGATCATTGGACTCGTACTTATCGATTGTTTACTTGTAATAGCTCAACTTGTACTTGATTTTATCAAGTTCACGAAAATTTGTCACTCAGGGCATAGTAATAAAACCGCTGCACACAATGAACATGAACATGATCGAATGGAGTTGGCTATCGAAGTTCTCCACTACTCTTCTTTAATACTGTTAGTGGTGTTTGTCATCGAAATTTTGATCAAACTATTTGCGTTCGGGCGGCATTGGTGGAGTTTTCATCATAGAAAAATGGAATGGCTTGATGCAATCGTTGTTATTGCTTCTTTTGCTGTCGATATAGTTACCATATATAAAAAGAGCATTTTTGCTGAAATATCTTTATTGTTTATCTCTCTTCGTTTGTGGCGCTTGGTAAGTTACTGTTATTAGCTAACTACGTAATTTGTATTTATTTCTCGTGGTTTTAGACTCGAATCATCAATAGTAAGCGCCACTAGCTTTTTTTTGTTGACTCTTCGCTCTTTTCATCTCTCTTTGTCTAGGTGTGGCTCAGACCATTCGATCAGAAGATGAAACTAAAAAGAAGAATTTGGCTACTAGTTATAATAAACTGATCGAACTGCTCTTGAGTATTTCAGAAAAAAAGAGCTTAGCTATCTCTGACTTTAGTCGCAAGATGGCACCAGAAAGTAACCAGAATATTATTGGCGAGTTCGAAGCAATCGATCAAGCTTGTCATAACATTCTTCAGGATTGCCAACATACATCGTCACTTACTGTTGTCACTGAGATGGCACGCCGTTTACAAGATGCCTTAGAAAAATTCCAATGGAAACCACAAGCCGATAGTAAATTATCAGGCTCGAACATTGACAATTGACATTGTGTCCTAGACGTTCATTGTAGTTGATACATGTTCCTAAAAGTATTGTCTTTCTTTTATCATTTTATGCTTTTTGCTTTTTCTGATTGTTCTCAAACTTTTGCAGTGACGATATCGATTTTCGTTTATTTATGAAATAAAATTGGTAGTTAGCTTCAAAATGTATAGCAGCAGTAGTGAAAAACGCTTGATGGAATACAAGACATCTAGGCTTCTTCTGAACCCTTTACTGACAGTATTAGACATGCGAAAAAACTATAACTCCACGCGAAAGTTTTGATAGTTTGAGTTAAAACAAGACATTCCAGATCTACATTGATTAGATTGTTCATTTTCGTACTTTGAACTAGACAAGCTACAGATTTTGAATTCCGAAGTATAAAAAAGTTTACGAGCGTCCTTAGACCCATGGAGTTCAGTGTTCTGTATTTGCTAGTTAACTTGTGATCTAAAAACTTTGAAGTTCAAACGGATCCCATATAGTCCTGTAATGAACTATATTACAGTGTATTACATTCTCTCGCAGTTACTAAATCATCGTTCAGTATTCTCATCTTGTAAGAGCCAAATCAACCAATCAATTCGTCATAGTTACCTCTGAATAACTAAAAACATTATGCAAAGCTTCTGTTTCACTTATGTGGTGCATTTGTGCAACATGATTATCAACAAGTGTTGAAGTATATGGCGAGAAAACTGATTCCATCTCCTCTGGCTTGTTTCACAGATCACGACACACATGCAAATGTTCTTGTCACTCATTGACAGAGATTTTGAAATGTCTGTGAGAGCTTAGCGGAATTCAGATATTGGTTTTTGGTCTCTCTTTAGTTACTCTGTTAGGGTGTGGGTGTTGTTTAAGAAATGATCGACACCCACACCCCACACTCACACCCACGCCCACACACCCACACTCCACACCCACATCCCACATCCACACCCACACACACCTTCACCCGTACCCACACCCACGATCCAACTTCAATGATACTTGCATTTAATAAATCAGGCTGTTTACTTCGTTGTGTCGACAAGCTTTGATGCCGACATGAAAATAAATAGTAATATATTCGAGTTTTGAGAAAAATATTATGTATCTATCTTCTACGAAAGAATCACGTCAATCAATTTTCATCTTGATCTATTGATAATAACAAGTAGCAAGAAAGAAAAAAAAGATTTATTTCATAATATGAAAGTAAAATAACTGCTGATTCTTTTTTCTGAAATGAGAAAAATCTTTTATTGCTGGCCATATACTGCATGTTCATTTTTAGTTGCTAGCTAAAATACTCGATCACAACTTAATTCTTTTTGCTCCGTCATGCAAGTATAGTATTTTGAAGACAAAGTATTGTGATTAAATAAAGACCAATAAGCGAAATCAAAAACACTAGACCATAGAATAAGCTACATATCGACTGAATTTTTTTTTTGTGAATCATGCAGGTGTGGTTGCTGTTCTTATCTAAATCAACATCTACAAACTGATATACACACCTACACTCTCAGTATACAATTGAAACCATCACCAATAAGTAACTCTAATGTCAACTCTGTGGAGTTGCTGAAGTCTGCAAAATGTATGAGATGCCTCAACTACTGCTGTGACTTCAATAGAAAATATAATGAAGTCATCATTGACGTCGAACTATCAGGCATGCTTATATCGACTACCTTTAAAAGCCAGAGAACAGTTCACCATTTGGAATCACCTTTGTCGAATGCAGATTCGCCTTGCATCTGGAAGAATCGAACACTTCTCTTTTTTTTTTTTCATTATGATCAATCAAGTAGTATAAATTGTACTGTGATTCATTTCACTTTGTTCAAGGAAAAATATATTACATTGTTTTATGGCACATAAATTAAAAAAAAGACTAGTTTTTATTTAGTAACACGTAGAAAAAAAAGAATGACTTACCGATTACGTGACTGAGAATAATAAAAGAAAATTCTCATTTCTCAATTATTGACACGGTCATAATAATCTAACATGATTTTTATGTTAGAAGCTAAATAAAAATAACTTCATATTCTTTCTATTTCTATTTATTTGAACACTTAAAACGTGACAATATTTGCATAAAAATAGTTGAGAGAAATACAAGTTAAAGTTGCATAAAATATCATGATCATTTAAACATGATGAAGCATTGAATAAGAATAACTAACTCTCGGTGAAGACTTAATTGATATGGTATAACATATTTCATCATCTGTCTCTATTGATCACATCTGAAATTTTAGTTTCAAATGTCAAATCTGCACATCATGGTAATAATTATCGTATGGATCTTTTTCTGTGCAAATGCCTATGGTAAGATTTTCTCATAACGAGATAAAATGGCCTAAAACAACGTCATTAAATAGCCTATTTTATTGTTCAAATAATAGACGAAAAAGAACAAAAGATTCAAATAAAATACTCCCGTTATGTGACTATCTCTCTCATAAATTAATTGTAATTGATATTATCATATTATAACGCAACAACAGCTGCTATCTTTTTACAAAAGTGTTTAGAGAAATGAGTCTAAAGACAATTAAGGGTGCACTAGTGCGCAGAGCTGTAAATTTCAACGAACTCTATCGACTTGTTTAGCTATCTTTTCAATTGCGTTTATTCTTCTTCTTTTAATTCTCGAGATACGAAGTCGATTGATGAAACCTACACCAAACACCCTCAAGTCTAGTTGTTTGATTAAATCTTATAAAAAGAATTTTGAATTCTACTAATCAATAGCGTTTATGCGTTACGATGGAGAATCTGCAGGTATGATAGACCAAATACTTATAACATGATGAGTAGTAATTCGAACAAAATTGTAAGTAGGATGATTTATGAAGCAGAATTATTTTTAAAGATAGTAGAAGCTTTTTAAAACATCTTTTATATGACTAGATCGACGTTGAAAAGTTTTAAAACCTGAGAAAAATCACTTCTGTTGTTGCTATCACTTGCGTCTAGTTTTAAATCTAGATTATAATAAGAATATAAAGCGAGAGAATATTTGGAATTCATTAATACATTATACAATTTACTTATCGTTTTTCTTTAGCAAATAAAGAATCATGTAATGGTGCCATTGTTAAACAAAAAACGAATCAGACTATTATTGATGCACAGGACCAAATATGGACGATTGATCCTCATGACAAAATTACTAAGAATGGGAAAAATGCTTGCTTCTCTGAAGGTGTCGTATTCCTGGTTTATTTAGATAAAGTGATTTATCAACAAAATTACCAGAACTTGTGGTGGAAATGGAAAAACGAACAATGGCAACGTGTAACGGATAATGATTTTTTATCACAATTACTTAAAGCAATCAGGTGTATGTCTACTCCTTTTCCAGGTAGTTGCAGTATTCCAATTATCTGAACATTGTTAAATAAGATGCATTATTCATATTACATAAACTTCCATGAACATCACAGATCATATCACTGTCAACTAACGTCTTCCTTCATCGAATAGGAGACCCCACGTTTTCAATTATGTTGGATTCTACAAAGTTTTCAGGGGATGTAGGTGTAGACCTTTTTCTTTACCAAATATTTAATAACACACCCTTCAGCAATTCTTTGAGAAACTGGGGTTCCTAGACTTTCTTAGTTTTCCTTGTGTCATTGAAATCCTAGAGCTGCTAGAGTTTCTCAAGTTCTTTGAAATACTTCGGTTGCTTGGATTTTCAGAATTCTTTGAATTGCTAGAACCCCTTGGATTCCTATAGTTATTTAAAATTCTGAAGATGAAAAATTTTCTTACGTTCCCAGAGTTCCTTGAAATTTTTTAATTGCTAAAGTTCTTAAGTTCCTTAATATCTTTGTTTTGTCCGAGTTCTAGAATTTCTAAGGTCTTAGAAGCCATTTGAAATCCTTTAGCTAACAGATCTTCTTAGGTTCTTTTCTTGCTGTTTCGTTTCTATTGACCAGAACTTTTTTTTTTATCGGTTTTCGAATTCTGAAAACACCGAGGGTTTACATTCAGGGAATTTGCTGACTCTTGAAAAATGATGTGTTTTTGAATCTCGTTGATAATATGAGTATTCAACATCACTTTTACATAGTTTCAAATGTCGATGATGATGAAAATACTGAAGAGTATAAGCTCAATACAGAGTTTAAAAAAGCTATCTAATGAATATGAATCGAGTCGAACTGTTGAATTACTCACAGAAAAACTGGAAAAATGCATAATCGTATATATTAAAAAAAGAATATATTGCATAGCTCATAATTTTATCTATTAATTTTAAAGCTAACAAAATGAGTTTTAGTCGCGATATTTGTTGGCGTGACACATAGTTTAATAGAACTAGATCTAATAAAAAGGTTTGGTGGTGCATTTAAATATGAGTGACACATCATTCCTATTGTGATTCTGTATTATGATGTCTTATTCTGAATATTAGATAACCTAAATGCCTAATAAATAATCTCGTATTGCAGAACGAGAAAAAAATATGAAATTCAATAACACATTATATGATTTACTTATCGTTTCTTTTTAGCAAATAAAGAATCATGTAATGGTGCCATTGTTAAACAAAAAACGAATCAGACTATTATTGATGCACAGGACCAAATATGGACGATTGATTCTCATGACAAAATTACTAAGAATGGAACACATGCTTGCTCCTCTCAATGTGTCGTATTTCTGGTGTATTTGTATAAAGTTGTTTATCAACAGAATTGCGCGAATAAATGGTGGAAGTGGCACAATGAAGATTGGAATAGTGTAACGGACAATGAACTTATATTACAGTTGCTTGAAGCAATCAGATGCACATCCACCTCTTTTACAGGTAGTTGTAGTTTTCTAATTAACTGGACAGTCTCAAACAATATAAATCACTCCTATTATATAGTTTTTCATCGACATCATAAAGCGTGCTCCGTGAACTACCCTCTTCCTCCTCACCGATTATGAGACTCCATTTTTTCTGTTATGCTCAAACATACAGTTTTCCTGGATTTTCCTTTGGATCTAATTGATATTTATAATTTTTTAATAAAAGGGTTTTTCAGAGAATCCGAACGATTCTGAGATTTCAGGAAGACATTTTTAAGATTTTGAATGCTCAGAAATAACGTTACACTAAATCTTTGAAGATTTTCAGATGGAGATCCTAAAAGAATATCATATTGGGATGTAAATATGCTTATTAAAGTTCAAATATTCCCAAAAATAACAAATAAGAGCGATCTTTTATTACTTCAGGCGCATTGTCTACTATGGGTGATCTTCTATTGTAGGGATTTAACGCATCTAATGCATTGAAAACAAAAAATATAGTGTAGAATTATGCGCCCTAGGATGAGTTCAACTTATTAGTGATTAGACACATAAAAATTAGTAGAAGACTTACAATCAAAAATGCGTTTTTGATCGGATGATTTGCTGAAACAAAGGAGTTACGGGTTATTGAACTCTGTTCATTGTCAAAAGTGGAAAAACGAAATCGGAAAACAAAGAAAAATATTATTCTTAAGAAATAAGCTCTTGAAACTCATACTCATAAGTTTATTTATCATCTCACGATTCAGCAAATCATCAATTCGTTTCATTCTATGTATGAATCATTTTTAAAACTTCATTCAAAGAACTCTGCCTGCTCCGAACTTAAAAGTGCAAGAGTTGGAATAGGTATAACATGGAAGAGTCACTAGGGTCAACAAAGACACAATTCCCACGTTTTTAGCTCTAAATCATATTTTTTTGAATTTCTTTATTTCGAATGAAACGATTCGAGCAATAAAATAACAGTCTTGCATTAGAATATCACATTTCCCTGAACGGTCATGATCTTTTTTTCATCAATCTTTACTTTTTTTTAATCATTCCATGGACTACATTTTGTTCTCCCAAATACTGGAAGTCAGCTTAAAAAGCATCGATTCAACAATCAGTATATATTCTTACAGTAATAAATTTCAATCAGTATATAACGTAGAGATCATTTATCAAAAGCATATATGAAGTCCTATTAATTAAAAGGGGATACGCATTTCTCTAGAGAGTTTCCTGAGGCATTTTTTATGAAAGAAATTACCAAACTAACTATAATGCTATTATCATACTCTAAACTTCCCATGTAAAAATAGAACAAAACACTTTCATCATTTAGTGTAGATGGTGAATGATCAAGCGAAGATCTCAGATGATTATTTTTCAGTTGGTTTTGGAATGAACTGATTTAACAATCGATTGAGTCTGCTATCATTAATATATATTCCAAAAAATAAACAAGTCCAAACAGGATTTTAAATAACTTCATTGAGCTTTGCCGTTTATTGAAATTTTATTAGTAGAAACCAAAAAAGCTGTTGTCTAGCTGTATGTAATCATTTTTAATAAAAGAAACTAAAAATTATTTATGATAGCATACTACAAAAATCGAAAGCCATACAGCTATAATGCATAAATTATTCGCTAGGTAGCTGTAAAACTTTCAAAAAATATAGTTTTCTCTTTTCTCTAGAAGCATTTCTTTCCATATCACTGAATCTGCTTTCATATTATTAATAGTATCTCTTGAAAATTTTGTCTTTTTGTGAACAAATAAGAAAATCCAATGAACTTCTATAGATCTTGTATATTTATCTAGAGGTGATTTTTAGTTGTTGACTCGTTCTCATCATAAATGTGATGAATAAAGAACATGATATGATACCACTATACTTTGATATAGATCAAACTACAACGATAGAGAATACATCACCAACTACACATTTGGGTAACTGATATTACTTTTGTTCGTGACTAAAATTATAATTAAATCGTCTATTATTTCAGCAGAAAGTTCAACAGAAGTCACCTCAACATCTTCTGAATATAATGGTATGCATATGATCGGATATTGTCATTAAAAACAAAAATCATGAACTTTTAACTGTACTTTAGATAATCTTAGAACTACAACTGTAGTGAAAAATACCAAAATACTTGATACATCGACAGGTACGTTTTAATTTTGTTTTTGTTCATATTTGTAAGCTCACTGAAGAGAAGAGCGACTTTCTATTACGTCCTCTTCTCATAAAAAAAAAGAAATATATAATATTTCTATTGAAATTAGTTCTTACCCTTGTACTTCTTTTGAGAATCAATCTAAATAAAAATAAAAGAATATTTCTTTATTTCAAATTGGTAGCTATGAAACATAGTTCATATATATCTTTAAAGCCTCATATTTAATTGAATCGTTCAAACTAAATAATCACTTAAAATATTAAAATTATTCAAAAAGTTAAATAAAAATTGACATCAACAAAAAGAAAGATCTTTTAAACGCAACCAATATATATGAGTATCTTTTAGCTAAACGAGACTCTTGCAGACATCGAGTCATGGAAGCTTTTTGGTGTTTTATAGGATTCAAGATTGCTCAAGGATTGTATATCATTGCATAATAGTGAACAATAAAGTATAGTAATTAAGATCAGATGATGATGTTTAGCTGTCATAAAACTCTAGTGTTAGCATAAATTCTTACCATAGTAACAGATGTTTTGATTGTTATAATAGCTCTTAAACTAATACGATCTATCTATGATTATGTTTTTAGCTCTTCTAGAACCAATAACAGTGTCAACCACAACAGATAAAACGACCATGTTATTGAACGGTAAGAGTTCACACTTACTTTCATTTTGTTATTGCTAAAACTCACCGAAAAAATAGTGTATTAAAAGAATCGATCAATAGATTTATGATTATTTCTTTTACAGAATAGAATTTTTCTTCTTTTTCGATTATAGATGGTGAATCATCATCGTCTTACTTTATTCCATCCAAGTGTAATGATTCTATGTATATTGGAGTCTCTTGCAATATTTCAATGAAAACTTGTGATGTGCACAATCCATGTCAGAATTTGGGCAATTGTACAAATAATTCTAGTTTTCTTCATGGTTATCATTGTATATGTGAGCCTGGTTTCACTGGTATTAATTGTGAATTGAATATTCAACCCTGTAAACCGAATACTTGTTTATATAATGGTACAAATCCATTTAATCTGTCTTAGTTATTATAAATAAGTATTTTTCTAATTGAGGTACTTGCAATACATTGAACAATACAAATTTTGATTGCAATTGTACAGAAGGGCGCACAGGCATTCATTGTGAACTGTTGATTAACTATTGTGACAATGTGAAATGTTTAAATAAAGGCATCTGTCGATCGTTACTCGTCGGTTACAAATGCGAATGTTTATTTGGCAGCTATGGGCAGCACTGTGAACACTTGGCAACAAGTTTTGTCATTCGACAATATTTTGCAAAGGGTTTCGCATACATTGCTATCATTGTTATAATAAGTGCTGTCAGTTTTATAATCCTACTTGATATACTCAAATATGGATTTGGTATTGATCCAGTTCGTGAAGAACGTGATCAGATTCGTCGTAAACGGGCTTTGTTCAAACAAACTAATCAAGAGACAAGAAAACCTTTAAATACATGTTATTTACAACGTGTAAACAAAGTATCACCTTTTTCACAACCTTAATGACCGAATAAAAAATTGAGACTTTTATAAATTCAAAACTGTTGTCTTTTTCGACTATATATCAATGGTTTAGTCAATCTTCTGTTTATGTTGTCTTCGTGTGTGTGAATTTATATGCCAAATAAAGATACATGAATAAGAAATGATCGGGTTCCAATCATCAGTATTTACTTTTTTCTTTTCTTCGACTAATTAGATCGTAAAAATTCGTATTCAATCATTCTGTTTGTTTATGCGCTGAAACGTTTGTAGAGATACTAGTTAAAAGGATCATGTGGTGAATGAGAGAATGCAGGCATTTTCGTTTTCATTTATTTTAACGTGTTCTATAACAATTCAATCTATGAGTCTTAAGTGTCACTTTTCAAAAACCTATACAATAAAAAGAAAAAGAATCAGTAGCGGGAGTCGTTTAATCTATGATGCTGTTATTCTTATTTCGATCTTATTCAACTAGTTGAGGGTATGAATATAGCTGTAAGGAACACAGAAGGTTCACGCTCACACCCTCATTTTGCTACTATTTATTGAAATCGAATTCAACTTAAAATACATTTGATTAATAATATTTGATTGTGTAATGTTTTCAGATATTCTTTATAGATTTTAACGAAGATATTTATAGTAGGAAAGTGGGTGTGGATAGTGCGTATTGATAAGGAGAAGACTTATACTCACTAGGAACGGACGATTCAGATCCCAAAAGAAATTCGTCCAGCCGATTTTGATACAACTCCAAAAATGATCGAGCTGGTTCCTATACTCACAAGCAAACAGTTTGAAATCGAAACCCTTTTCATGCAAAGCAATGCATTGCTTTATTAACCTTTTAACAAACAGTTAACATTAGTGACCTAGAAATATATAATATAAACAGTAATTGTCTAAACATCAAATGAAGACACTCCTAGCTGGGTGTGGGTGGGTGTGGGTGTGGGTGTGGGTGTGGGTGTGGGTGGGTGAGGGTGTGTGGGTGTGGGTGGGTGTGGGGTGTGGGTGTGTGTGGGTGTGTGTGTGGGTGTGGGTGGGTGTGAGTGTGGGTAGAGGTGTTAGCCGTCGATTTTTCGCCGCCGCCGCCGGTAAAATTTTCATCCGCCGCCGCCGCCGATCGAGTGAAGGATCACAGTTCAAGCTTCCTCTTTTCTAGATTATCACTTGTTGATAATAATCAGTAATATCTCAAGTTTGATCTATGTGACAATTAGCGATTGCTGAAACCAACAGAACTTTTAAAAAATAGGAATTAGTGTATTTTTTCTTGGATGACATATGGTCTGAAAACCGAGCTGATAAAAAAAATATGTCTCCTTGTGATTTTGTGACGCTACCATATTTATTAGGTTTTCATTTGCATTATTCCTTCATGCACAATAGATTCATCGCTTTTATTTTCTTCGTTTCGCGATTTTTGACTTATTCAGTATGCAGTTTCGACTAACTGTCTAGTTTGAGTTCGAATATAGATGTAACTAACATTGCAATTCGAATTCGAATTCCAATCGACACTCTCCTACCAGTTTAGAAAAAAGAAAAATATTTAGTTTCAATTTGAATTCAAATAATCAATGAAAACAAATCTTGCTCTTTTTCTCCACTCACAGAAAAGTATCGATTTGAATTTGGATTCAAACTCTAATTTCAATGTTAGTTTCACTTATGATCTAATTCGAGCTAGTATAGGGATGGCACATTATCTTTATTTTACTTTGAAAAAGTAAAGTAAAGTAAAGTAGAGTAAAGTAAAATACTATAGTTCGAATGTGGAAAATAAAGTGAGATAAAGTTAACCAAACAATATTTTTTATGTATCCATAAAAAATCGATATTTTTCGGCTTTACTTATTTTTTTTCACACTAATTTTAAGACGAAACGATATTGAAAAAACTTTGATACGTTCTAAGATTATTTCTACACGATCCTGAACGAAGAAATTGCCAAAAAATTTAAAACATACAATTTCATTTTTTTTCACTTTACTTTACTTTACTTTTTGGGTAACGTATTTAACTTTATTTTAACGGGTAAAGTAAAGTATTTAACTTTACTTGATCGGGTAAAGTAAAGTTCTAATACTTTACTTTATTTGGTAAAGTAAAGATAAAGTGCCAGCCATAAGCCATCATGTTTGAATTTAATTTTTATTTTAGATGGATAGTCACATTATTGCCATTTTGGCTTATATCATGAGTTTTTGTTGTGTGGTTTGAAGTTATTTCATGATGGGACAATGTGAATTTTTTGAATTAATGAAAATAAAGTTACATCTAGTGGAAAAATTTTTCCATAAAAAGACATGAGCGTGCTAAGAAGAAAACAGCGTTATAATTCTATGAGAACAGAACGCCTAATGTTTGTCTTAACGGTAGGGATCTACGAAAGACCCTGTGAAATAACATAGGAAAAATTTTGTCGTCGCCGCCGCCGCCGAAAATGACCTCCTCGGCGAGAGCTTCTCGCCGCCGCTGATGCCTTAAAAATTTTCCGCCGCCGCCGCCGCCGCCGCCGATCAAATGATCGGCTAACACCTCTAGGTATGGGGTGTGGGTGTGGGTGTGCATAAAGAGACCAATACCGACATCCCATACCGACACCCCAAACTCACACGTACACCCACACCCCATACCCACACCCACACACCCACACCCACACCCACACACCCACACCCACACTCTCACCCACACCCTCACACCCACACCCACACCCACACCTACACCCACACCCCACACACCCACACCCACACCCACACCCACACCCACACCCTCACACCCACACCCACACCTACACCCACACCCCACACACCCACACCCACACCCACACCCTCAAGATATTAGGAAGTTCTTTCGATCAAATTATGCTGCTTTTAAGCGAAAAAATCTAAGAGCATTTAACAAACTGTGCGAATGTTCAATTAAAAGAAAAATTGAAGCATAGTATTTGCATTTATAGTTTCTGTCCTACATAGATTGCGATGCGTGATAATGATCAAGCTTTTTGTACAGTCTACGGATGTGTTGTTCAGTTTGTGCAATGATTGGATCTGTTGGCGGCACAATTTTAAGATAAATATCCATACCACGTTCATAGTTAAACAAGGCTTCGGATACGTTGCCTAGCAACTCGAAAATCTTGCCAAGCTCTATGTATGTCGACGCTATATCAGGATGCTCTGGTGCAAGTGTGGCCATTTGTACTTGTAAAGCTGTAGTAAAAGCATCAAGTGCTTCATTATATCGACCTTCTCTACCAAACGCCATGCCGATAGCCGAGTGAATAAAAGAACCGCCGGGATGATTTGCTTCTCTGTGACCGAGATCAAGAGTCAATGCGGATTGAAAGTGAGCATGAGCACCTGAAAAATCTCCTTGTTTTAGAAGACTGTGCCCGGTATACATATGATAGGGAATTTGCATTGAGTGATTAGGAGGCAACGAATCATGTATAGTTGGTACATGACGTTGTAAAATTGATTCTGCATGTTGCTCTTGACCTAGGTAACCATAAATTCTGGCTAAGTCGAGAGCACATCGATTGACCAGTGGATGTTGAGATGGGTAACATTTCTCAGCTTTTTCGAGTCCAATTTGATAAAATGATAAAGCATCCTTGAAATGGCCTTTTCTTTCATAAATCAGACCAATGTCTCTGCAATAACGCGCAAGGTTCTCTTCGCTATGATAAGGTACACAAAGAATTTCGACGTGCAGCGCGATTTCCATATTAATGAGTGCGAGATCAAATTTTTCTAGATTAATACAGAGGTCACCTAATCCGTGATAGAGAATTGCTATTAATGAAGTCGGTATGAATCGAAGAGCAGGATTCTTCACTACCTTGTCATAGTTCATGAGTGCTTGCTGCTTTTTGCTTAGTTTGGTATATAGTAGTCCTAATGTCCACTGAATTTTCATACGCTCCAAGGAATTAGTCTCCCTTTCGATAATCGTTTCTAAGATTTGTGCTGCTAGTTCATGCTCGTCCATGTACATCATCAATAAACCAAGACCGCAAATATGGGATCCACTATCTCTTGTTACTGCTGATCGAATTGAAGCTTTGAGAACAGTCAATTGTGGATCGTTGTCATTTGTCGATCTCAGATTGACATACCAAAAACCATTCGTGTCAGGTTTTTCAATCGATTCAATTCGAAAGATGCTGCCCATTGTAAACAAATATTCTTTTTCATTATCACCAAACTGGCTTTCTTCCTCAATGTTGGCAAAGACAGCAGTGGTTCGCACAGATCGATCAACATTGATTACAAAAAGAACTTCTACAGCACCATCATAGTTGCCACTAAACAACTGAGCAACTGTTTTGTCTGCACTAGTTGACCAAAAGCTATTGTTCGACAACAGTCCGCCTGGATTACTCTTGATCCTTTCAAATTCCTCAATTGGCATCGGTACCCCTCTGTAAAGTGTCAGGGGTTGTGTTTGTCGTAAATTTGCATGAAGTTGAACGATCTGTTTATGAACATCTTGAATAAACACACGCATTGGATATAGTGTCGAGAGATCATGCGTACGTAATGCTGCATTGACCATTTGAAAGGGAAAAGTGTTTTTTGTGTACCAGTGAATAGCTGCTTGTGATCTATAGTCCCGTTCAAATTCATCAATTTTTTTAATCATATGTCCATCATTCATGTAACAAATAAGACAAAATTCAATCATGTGATTTACATCTGCAGTCGAATAAGGCAGTTCCGTCAAAATTTCTTTGATCAATTGACCATACATGAACATGACTTCTTGTTTATTCTTCCTATTGCCATCTATTTGTAAAGAATTTATTGAGCTACTAGTGATTTCAAATCCAATAGGATCGTATATGTCATATTGAATTTCTTCAAGATGTTTTTGGATCGACGTTATATTGTCAAAGATACCTTTTACTTTATTATATTGCGCTGACCATTCTTCATCATTCGATTGATCTGAACGAAGAACGAATATCGAATCAAGTTGCCCAAAATCATGTATTATAGGCACTATCATTTGCCCATCAAATTCATTGACAATGAAAAATATTCTGTTCTCTTTTACATTAAGTATGTATTCAACACAAGTATCAATATCATTGAATGTTTTGAGTATACTAGAAATGCGTCGAAGTTCAATGATGTGCTTTTTTACCATTCCAGTAGCAAATATAGGTGAACTATCAAGCCAAATGATGATATAATTTTTGGTTATAGATAATTGTGACTGTTTGGATTGAGTACTATCAGCAAGTGAAGCTGTGTTGACGTCTGATGTGCTCGTTTCTAAAAGATAGTTATAATAAGTTCAGCTACTTGTGCATGTTATAATCTGATTTCCAGTTATCTATGTTTTATAACATCACTATAATGTGACTCTTGCCAATATTAATGCAAACCTTTTGATTGGATATCAAATATTCATAGTCTTTGAAACTGTGCGATATATTTATCATATACCAAACAATTTAGACAGTATTTAGTTGAAAGAATTGACAAAGATCTATAAAAGTACTCCATAAAATAAAACTGGATTCGTTTGACTATTAATTTTTGAAAGAAAAAAGAATTGTTCTATGATCATTAATGCTAATATTAGCTGAACTTGCAGAAAATATCATCTCAATGAGATTAATGAAACCTTGATCAAATTTTATTTCGATGTTTTCAATTGAGGAGCTATTCGTCAATTTATTTTCATTTTTCATTCAACAACTAACACTTATTCCGTTAATTCAATATTGAGTAGATCATTACAAACTTTCCAAGATACAGATTTTTCTAGAAGTTTATGAAACCTACTTGTAGTTATGGTATAAATCCGTCCAAAAAAAGGAAGTTTGGAATTTTTTTACTGTTTTCGTTTTATTTTATTTACAAAAGTTAAAATATTAATAAAAAATGACATAAATTCACTCGAGATAGTTTCATGCGAAATATGCTTGCCTTTCCTCGTACTAATAAACAAGCATAGAAACAGATATGGAAGAGAGAAATTAAAAATCTAAAAGACAAAATAATCAATAAGTTCGATCGTTGCACATTGAGGATGAGGATGGAATGATTGAACAATTAACTCAACCCGGTGAAATTTTTCTCAAACTTTTCAGTTCAAATCTGGTCACTTTTCTCTGTGATGACGATCATATTTGAACAACTACCCATAATAGAAGATCAAATTTTCTAATAGGTCAGATACATCGTGAGCCTATATAAGTTTTTCTAATGCATAAGGGTCTTATATTCCGATGGGACAAGGAATGGAAAGAATAGAGTCCTTAAGTTCGAGTTAAAATTTACATGAACTAATTTGTGAAATAAGATTGCTACAGAGCGTTGCAGTATAAGAAAACTAAAACACTCCCTCTCTCCTCACCGGCCGTGTCAGACATGCCGACATTTATGGCACAGTCTGCGATACTAAAAGGAATTTTTCAACACCTTGATCTCAGGTTTCCAATCAATTACGATAGGGATCCTTCCAGAAAATAAGATCAACTCATATCAGAAGACCACTGCCTGTATAAGACCATGTCTCAGAAAAAGTTCAAACACTTTATTAGAAGACTATGTGCTGATTAATTAATATTTTCCAGAAATATTGAGTCCTTGGGAAGCATTAATTAATAATTTTAATAAATGATTTCGCTGAGTTCTACAATAGAAAAATGGAAGATTTAATCGATTGAAGTAGTATAACTCTCTTAATACACAAAGGGCCCATAAGTTTTTGCGAAAACAATCCAGTATTGAAACTCCGTCAGTTCAAAAAAAAAATAGATGAGAATATCCTGCTTCTTGGATTTGTTGTGATTCTAATATCGAACAAAGCAATTTAGTCTGATTATCTGTAGTTTACCATAAAGACAAAGAAAACTATATCAAACAAAGTTTACAATGAATATGACTACGAAATTTTACTTCTAAAAATGTGTGGCTTACCAGAAATCTTTTGAATTTGAACTAGAGTTTGATTCGATCGAGAACTTGGTGAGTCCAACTCTGCTAAAGCCGTTTCTAATATGTCACCTGCTCGAATTTGGTTATCATCTAGTGTCTCCGTATCTTGAAGTGATTTGCCATTAAAAAGAAGTCTTTCAACAGGAATACCATTCAATTGTTGAATACGTCCTTTCACTGTTTCGATTCTATCAGACATTCGGCAATATATTGTATAGTGCTGCCCTGTTTGAGTTTGGATATGCAGAGGAATTTCTATAATGATTTAATTAATGAATATAATCACATGAAATTAGATGCCTTACCGTTCATTTTGAGCTGAGTTTGTTCCGACGTTGTCACTCTACTGGCAAGTGTTGTTGCATGTGTTACTGCTAATTCTGGGAGGGTTTTATCAGAGCCATATAGAAGCAAATTCGTGTATTCTGTGTCAAGTTTCTCGGTCGATTCTTTCACTAAGCCGATCATTTCAGAAACATTAATTATTCTACTATATGTTTCGCCTGTGGATGTGGTGTAATGAATAGGATAATCTATTTGTGCAATTAAAAATAAAACACTCATGTATTGAACCTTTTTTTCTTAATCATACAGTAAAATATTTAAGAACAACATGTAAGAGTGTGTTATCAGCACTTTTATAATTTTTGTCTAATACTTGAATGTTCGAAAGTTATGAAACAATCGTGCTGCAATTTAGATCGATTCAATGAAAATGAGGATTTTTGCCAACAAAAGTAACAAAAAATCTGTGACGAGAGAAAGATAAAAATAATGTGCTTCACTGACGCTTATTAGTCAGCAATATTTTCTATCTCGATGTGTCTTTTACCTGTCTTGGTGCTAGTGACTCTTTGCAAATTCAGGTCTGATCAATAGGAATCAACAAGATGCTTTTCAAAATCATACAAAATATAGTTCAATTTTTTTAAAAACATCTTAAACGATTCCGATTGGTAATGGATGTTAGAATAGTATTAACAAATTTCTAAACGCATATTTTTATTAACTGTACATTTAAGGCTAAACCCAGTGATCTTGCTAATAAATATTGCCGTTTGAACATAAATTTTCTATTCTTATATATTTTCTCGTCGAAGAAGATAGAAAGAAACGAATTCGTTCAGATAAGATATGTTTTTTTTTCATCTACTATTTTTGATTTTCGCCAATGTAATTTTTCTTTTATCGGTGCTGCAATCGTATGTGAACTTTCCTTTTTAGCAGCTAGAAAGATATCTAATTTATTCAAGAATACTTTCGACAACTGGAGATGAAGTTTTCACTTGTGTAGACGAGAAAAACTTCACGTTCAGATTCATTATCTATAAAGATGTAACTGGGAAGATTTCCAGCCATTCATACTTTTTCTCACTATATTGAGAATTAGTTCTCCTCAAATTCCTAGAATTATTCATGTAACCATTTTTCAGGTTAAATACAAATGAAGAAAATATAATCTGTAAAGATGTGGCACAAAGTTTCTTTTCTTTTGTTCTAGATTTTGTTTGTCGTGATTATATGTCGTAAACATGTCTTTCTATTGATTTAGAAAAATAGAACAGTTTTCGTATACTAATTTCGAATCAAATAATGTGAAATTTCAGTTTCCAAGAAACTTAGATTTCGCTTTAGGAAATCAACTGACCGTAATTGCTATAATTAACGTAGACGAGAGGTTTACGAAAGTATAGCGCGTCAAGTAAGAGCGCTACGAGATACTAACGTAGGAGGTGGGCACACAACTCCCAAATACAGCCATTGCAATGAGATGGTATCCTAGGATGAAATGTGAGTTTTCTAGAAACGCAAATTTATCATCACCTCTTTCGAACAAATCCTTATCGTGTTTTTTGATTTTCTCATCTTCAGTCTGCTCAAACATTTTGCATTATTTACTGGTTTTTCTTAGTATTCCTTAAGAAACATAGTTTTGGTTATTTTGCGTCTGATTTATCATTGTCATGATATGAGTCTTCATATCGTCTTTCGTAGGTAAGCATATCTATATCAGTTAGGAGATCTAGATTCGAAGTTCGTTTCATTGTATTATGTGTAAATGAAAACCGAATGCATCTTCATCGAATCTTACTTAGCAAGTACAAAGATTAAATTCATTTTTGTCTAAATGACCATTTTCTACACTTTCATCGAATTCTTTTATGACTTTAATGTACTTAAAAGATATGAATTTAATTGCACTATTTTAATCACTTTTCAATTCATCAAGATGACTCATTTACCTATAAAGTAGGTTTTCAAAAAAACCAGAGTCGTCGCCTGAAGAAGTCAGAATTGTGGTGATGAAAGGGTGGAGAACATACCGACTGAAGGAAGAGAAATCACTGAGGGACCGAAATTAGAGGGCTTGTGGAGCCTCATCTCCTCCACACGCGTCGACCTTGGAAACAACCGAAACTAAATTCATCTCCAGTCTTGAATACACGAGAAAGCGCGTTATCAAAACCAGCATGCTTTCAAAATCCTAAAAGTTGGCACTATGTTATTGTCATTTCTTTTACGGAATTATATTACGACACAGAAGATCAAGAACCCTGCTTTCGTACATGGTATATAATTGGCAATGGTTGCAATGATGTATGCAAACTTTTGAACGAGTTTGTAATAACACAGATTTCCAAAGTCGGTGTTACATTTCTTGGAAAGAGTGGTCAATATAGACTTTGTGAAAGGCCTAGGTGAGGCTGAGTGTTCTGAATTGTTTATAATGGTGTAGGATGAAACTAACGATTTTACGGAAGCAGATATGACTGCTTTCAAACACTTTTCATCATTTCTTTGATTGATTCTGTTGAAAAGATCTTTGTTTTCCACAATCTATTGGAATGTCGAACACACTAATAAAAATATTGGTTTCATCATTCAAGATTTCATTTTTTTTAAATTTATTGTTACCACTTCGAAATAGATGTTTTTTTATTATTTTGATGTGAACATTTTTCATATTTTTTTTCGCGGGCATATTATAAGTGACGATAGAGAACTAAACAGCTTTTCATGGAAGAGTTGTTCTATATTTGATGAATGCCTTTGGTTTAGTATTAAAATGTATAACTTGTAGAATTTCTTTAAATATGTCGAATAGTACGTTGAACATCTTACTATTATCAAGTGTAGAATCACCCAAGAGAAGGAAATACTTGCTGAAATTTTCAACATCGTATGCGATGATGAAGAGCAGACTGTTTCCCTAGCATATGTTTATGTCTATAAATCTTTACAGGGTATTGATAGCTCGATATAGTGTATGTGAGATCATTTTTGATAGTCTCGCATCAAAATCGAACGAGTGCCCTAAAAAAACCTACTATTTCATAACTGACCTTTGATGGACAACGGTATTCGATGAGTGATTTCGCCACCTTTGTTCGACAATCGTAATTCGTATAAACCTACATGTTCTTGATGTACCTCTTTCAAAATCAATTTATGGATCAGACCATTGGATTCAATTTTAATGTATTGATCCTGTTTTTCTGGATCTAATAGAGTCTTCACTCCTTCGCTGAGTGGTTCATATAGATTAAAGACTTTGGTGAAGAACCATTGGGGAGTTGGTATAGGATGGCCGTTGCATTCAACGAGAAGAGTAATGTTTTTTTCATTGAGTGAACAATATATGTCTCGGGTTGCATAGATAATCGATGGTTTGATGGCAATCTCCACATGAAACTCACGGTTGTTTTTACCATACTCATTAGCTGCCCAACATGTATAGATACCTTCGTCAACTCCTATCTCACATTGTCTGATAGTAAAAGTATATGTACGAGTATCACTATTGAAGCCCACCAAATCTGGATTACGATCAATAGAATAGATGTTGTCATCCTGTGGACAAGTCCTGAATAAAAGTTCAAACTTCATGCTTACTTAAAGACTCAATATCAATGTTATCAGCGTTATAACAATAAGCTAATTACAGAACAATAAAAACATACCATGTGATTATTGCTTCAGGAATTGCATCGACTTGGCAACGAAGAACACAAGCTTCTCCACTAACACCTATGATTTCTGACTCACTCCCATCAACAATGAATTCAGGAGCTTTTCCAATTGTACAAATTAGTTTTTTTGATTTCACTGTGATACCAGTAGCATTGGTAAGTACGACTTGATATACACCTGCATGTGGTACTTGAACATATTCTATACGTAGGCAGCAGATTTTGTCATGATCCTCAATGTTCAAAATAACTCCAAAGTCGCTCAGCTTAATATCTTGTTCATTGAAAAGCCATTTACAACAGTAAGTACCCAAGCCATCGGTGACAAGACGAAGCTCAAGTTGCTCACCTTCTTTTACAATTTTGTTTGAAGGTAAGTCAACCACAATGGTCGGCTTTTTCTCTATAAACATAGTCAAAAAATTTTAAGTGCAATTCCTATGGAATTTAAATGTGAAACACGATGAAACCACTGTGCCCATGATGAAGAGATCTCCTTATGCCTATGGCAGTCCGTTGGACGACTAAGATCAACACGTCGAAAACTCCTTCTACTATGGTGGACCATGGTAGACATGTCGAAATATCTGTCATGGTCTGGGGGAAGGGAGAAGGAGAGTAGGCCTAATTTTCTCATCATATATTTCAACATTCATTTTCAATCGTGCTCCACAAAAAAATTCATCACAAAATAAACCTTGTTCAATAGGAGGAATAATAAAGTTTGTGGAAATTGAAGGCTTCGTCATTGTAGAAACTGAGAGAGTATCCACAATCCGTTGAGCTAATTTGGTAATAGCATGATCCGTTCGAATATCATCAGTACTGCGAAAATCGATATAGTCGATACCGTTGATCAAAGACTTGAGCCAGGCACTAGTTGGAGACCAGTTCTGAGCCACTAGACAAGGGATAATTTCCATATTTTGTTGGTTCGCGAATTCCAATTGTTTTCGACAACTATTCGATGTCTCATATTGAGGAGTAAGAAAGCAGCAAACAAACGATGCACTGGAAAGTTCTGATGACATCCTATATTATCAATGGCATTATATTGGATGCGAGAGGGATTACATCAATAAAAAAAACAGTGTAAAACCTCATATATTCTCTCCTCTAGTTCTATTCTGACGTTTGACAAAGTGATTTGAATAATCTGAAAATAATTTTCAACCGTATCATGACCTGGAGACTTTTCCTCATAAAAGATTATCAAGATTCCGTTCTATTTGGGTTGGAAAAATATTTCATTTACCTCTCAAAAGTATGATCATTGATGTCATTGTAGTCATCCATCGAAACGAGAATACCCAGTGATGTTAGCCCATTGTACACCCGACTGATCAATTGCTTATTCTCCAATTGATACGAGAGTATAACACGTTTCATTGCTCGTTGTGACATGATGAGTTTGAAGAGCTCCCGAATCAATAAGAATTCCTTAACGAAATCTCGTTAATAACGACGAGCATACCTAAGTCTAATTATATGAACGAAGGGTTCGGATTTTGCTTTAAAAAAGGATCCTTGATGTCTATGCTTAGAATTTTATTATTTAATGCAATTTCAGTACGTTACTCGTAGTTTTCTCGAACTCCTTAAGAATGACAGTTCAGTTTTTACAAAAGTTCGATTCAATCAACCCTCTATTTTCCTTCGCAGTCTAAGTGTGGAAACAAAAAGATATCATTCTTATGTTGGGTCTGGATTGAAGCAGAACATAGTAATTTTTTATACTCCTTGCGTATGATTTGCAGTATGTAGGTCATATCAGCAATTTATGAACTTCAAACAAATTAATAAGACTCTTCAATGAGCTCATTTTTTGTTAATCTGAATTCGGGTGTGGAGATGTTCGATGATTTTAACCGCTTCAAAAGGATTCAAAGAGTTTGAATTGATTCGATTAAGAGGACTATGCCGAAAAGAGTTTTATCAACAGCGACTTACGTAGATATTGAAAAGAAACTAATGGTAGATACTTGTTAAATTGATCGAGAAAGAAAAATCTACAACGTACATTTTTTATTTAATATTTTATCAAAAAAGATACGTGAGCCAGCCCTAACAGAGTAATAAAAAGACACTTTATTATGCTATGCAATGAAAAGCCGTAAATAGGTAGATAAGAATGCACATTCCCATAGAGGTCGTGGTCTGCTATTTTTTTAAACAGGATACAAGGATCATTTCGACTTACAAGAGAACTTTTTCAAGTGTTCGCTTCGATTTCAATGAAGTTTTTGCTCATAGATACTGCATAAGGCTCTAGTAATAGTCCTTAAGGAATTTCGGCTCCTATTACTTCCTTCAAATGTGATGAACGTTTTAATTTGGGCTGTATAGTACATAACGTATAATGTGAATCATAAATAGCTCTGAGACAAAAAATGAAATATCTTCGCATCAGGTCAATTAAATGAGCTGATTATTTGGCTAACAGTATAAGTCTATTGAAAGCTTGTTTTTTATACAGATAAGGTAAGCAAATACTTCTATTAAGTATTATTGTTGATAGCATGCAAGCAGTTTTATCTGTTATTAAGTAAAAAACAATACATGTTTAGTATTTCATAGATGATTTTTAATTGTCATCTAAGAGAATAAGAAGAACAAATCAAAAATAAACTTTATGAATGATTCTGTATT
>CAJNOP010000083.1:31467-45662 GCA_905250075.1 Rotaria sp. Silwood1
GGACGAATAGTTTGCTGTAGGGAGCTGAAATTTTCAAAGTAATAATATTTCATCAATATATGTTTTTAAGAAAAATTCCAGCCCTCTATCACTCTCGAGTCAGCAGATATAAAGTACCAAAGTTGGCCGAATTAGTGACTTTTTTCTTAAATAAGGAACTCCATAGAATACCAATGACTCAATCGTTGAACCTGAAATATTTTCTGTGTGCAGATACTATTGGTCTATCAATCCACTGAAAATTTCAGCTCAATTGGTTGAGTTATTGTTGAGATATAGGATATCCAAAATGGCCTTTGGTTAAAGTGTGATTTTATAGTGCTCTTCGTAAAAATTCGATAAAAAATCGAGAGTTCAATATTGTTTAAATCGGCTTTCGCCAAAATTCATCAAACTCTTGCCTCTATCACATATGTTAAAATGAACCGAATCAGAGGATATCGATTGAGCAGGTCCTATAACAATCAGTCATGGCTTATGTGGACTGGCTCATAGTCACTCTGAATACTTCTTTACTAAATCATACATCTTCAAGAAACAATTTCTACAACGAGATACCATTCTTTTCAGTGTTGTTTCTCATGATAAACGTAAGATCAAAGGGAGAACAGTGCAGTAATTAAAAATGTCATTAGTTTTGCTTGAGCCGCTGGTCAGTAGTAAATCTAAGCATTTTGAAGAGATTTCTCAAAGGTTGTCATGGTGAATGTTGTCTTTCAGAAGCAAAAATGAATGAAATACTCTTGAATAGTTTATCTCCAGACAAAATGGCAAGAGCACTCACTTTGCCAACATTTTTTTGCTGAACGTTCGCTTTATCTGCCTTACAGATAAAAGAAATATACATTATATTAAAAAAACAACATCACTAAAAATCGAAAATAGCATCGATTGAGCTGAGCCACTAGAATTAGATAGAGTTGAAAATGAGGAATCGAATGGCAAGATTTTAAAATTTTTTTATCGGAATTTGCAAGCAGGAGTGTCAAAATTTACTACTTATTGAGATTTTTGCTTCTTCTCCACTGGAACGTTCTCTTTACCAGCATTTTTTGCACTAAGCGTTCGCATTACCAACATGACAGATAAAGCGAACGTTTCAGATATGTCATTTTATACTGCTACTTAGGGTGTACCAAAAGTTCTGATCACCATGTTTAAAAGACTCTTTCGATAAGGCGTCCTATTCAAAAATGAGAAACCAAGTATACTATGTTGTAGAGTTTTTCGAGATGCATCTAATGGTATATAGTAAATTCTATTTTCATAAGACTCTGAAAGAATTAGAATCAATTTACTGATAGGCGACTACACATTCACACATGCATCCATCCATATTCACATCCACAAGATGATCGGAGATGCTACGCATATGAGATTGTAGTCCTTTAAAAGTTCTACAAAGTCATATGTGAGAAAAGGCATTTTACAAATATTTTTGATTAATAGCAAGGACAACAATATTCATTAATTTATCATTGTTGAGTATAGGTGCTAGTATGGATGCATGTGGATATGTAGTCGTCTATCAGTAAATTGATTCTAATTCTTTCAGAGTCTTATGAAAATAGAATTTACTATATACTACTCGATGCATCTCGAAAAACTCTACAACATGGTGTATTTGGTTTCTCATTTTTGAATAGGAAACCTTATCGAAAAAGTCTTTTAAATATGATGATCAGAACTTTTGGTACACCCTAAGTAATTACTCAAGTATTAGACTAGCTTCAAATTTTTTTATATGAGTAGATGCAGAAATCAATTCTCTTTCTTGTTATATGAAAACAAATATTTTAGTCCTTGAAATAACCCAGGTATAGGCGATGAAACACAGACACTTCTAAAAAGCGTTCGCTTTACAAAAATTGACTCTACCATTTAACCAAGCGATGAAAAATTGTACGGATGGCGTAGTCTACCGATATCCATGGGTAGGCATTATTTGATCATGTTTATTGCATTTTTCCTACTGAAATCAGAAGGAAAGCAATTCAACACCGAACGTTGTTATTATTTTCTGGAGTTTTCCGATGTGTAAAAAAGTTATAGCAATGCAACCCAAGACGGTGAATCTTCGTTCCTTTTATTCAGCCTTTTTATTGACTTATCGCTCTAACCATCATTCAAACTGATGTCCGCTTTTGTTATTTAAGCAGTTTCCGTTGAAAAAATCAACATTAATTGTTGTTAACCGATGACAGTCTGTGTTGAATTGTGTCTTTAAATCGTCCTTAAACATCATTTAGAATTGAAACATAATCAAACTGAGCCTAAGATCGCCCCTCTAACCAAATCGCATCGTATTTACCGAGGGAATTATGTAAAGAGGTGCGTGATTGACCATTGAAAACTACAAACCTGATGATGAGTTCATCTGGTAGAGATACGAGTTACAATTCGTGTTTTTCTTTGTCGAGAACTTGCATCAATTCAGATCATAAAGAGTAATTGTTTATCTTGTTTGATCTTATTTTAACAAAAATATTTAAAAACTAAAAGACGATAAAAGTATGAGAACATTCGCAAGATGTAAGTTTTATTGCATTGTAAAAATTAAATATCAGAAAGCAGTTATTAGTAACTTTAATCTTTTGAGTTATTGAAACTTTTCGTTTCCAGATATATGAGAAGTCTGTTTATTTATACGCACATATGCGGATATTGTGTATTCGAACATGAATCCCACTTTGAACAACAGTCCAATGTAGTTGTACATGGTCCCGCATGTTGACTGCAGCATATTTCACCATCACCAGCAGGATTTGGTTTCGAAGATCGTGAGCAACATTCGAATTGATCTTTAGTCGTTTGACCTGCCAATTGACAACATTTCTTAGTAGACTGATCATATTCTAATCCATTACAACAAACATCGTTTGATTGATCACAAGTTGTATTCACTGGTTTGCATGGAGGACCGCATATGCCACCACAATCGTTAGTATTTGGTATCCATTGTAGACTGCAACATTCAGATGGAGTTAGAGCTGTGGATCCTGCCAATCGACAACATTTCTTATTAGATTGATTGCATTCTAATCCGTTACAACAAACATCTTTTCGGTCATCGCACGCTGCATTGACTGGGTGGCATGAAGAACTGCATATGCCACCACAACCGTTAGCATTTGGTATCCATTGTAGGCTACAACATTCAGATGGAGTTAGAGTCGTGTATCCTGCCAATCGACAACATTTCTTAGTAGATTGATCACATTGCAATCCATTACAACAAACATTGTTTGACTTATTGCAAGGTGCATTCACTGGTTTGCACGGAGTAATGCATTTTTCATGACATATGCCACTACAACATTCTTTGGCTGATTTACACGTCGAATTGTCTGTTTTGCAAATCACTGGTATTGGTAGATCTTGAGTTGTATTAACTACTACAACGAACAATAAAATAGCAACGATAATAGAAATCAATTTTGTCATATTCGATGCATTCTAGAGAGGTGAACAACAAAAAAAACATAATTATGAAATGATACTAATGCTAAATGTTGCTTACAGGCTTTATTTATTCGTATCGTTTATGTGTACATTTGCTTCATCCAGTTCTACGTGCTATTATTTATATAGCTGTGATCGACAAGAGAGAAAGACAGAACGGAATAAAAAACTGGTATATTTTTGTCGTTCGTTCTTCATTTTCGTATTTCACCTGGCAATTAGTATGCGTATGAGATGCACTCCCATAAATTGATAAATTAGGAAGAAGAATATGACGTAAATTGTGCGTCATGTTTTTCTTCTTCTCTTCAGTTTGATGCACGCTTACTAGATAATTCATAAAACTATTTTATGTCATGAATTTGTCGATTTTATTTCTTGTTGATGCAGTGCACCTTGTTTTAAACAGCGTCACAAAAGGCATGACAAAGGTGATGTCATGATTCTGCGCATACCTCATCTACTAAATGCTAAAATTAGATAAATCGTATCATGATTGCAATGATCAATGTCACGGATAATATTATGTATTGACCATTCAATAATTGCAGGATAAGTCGATCATGTTTCAAGGCATGAATATTTCACACTCCAGTTTAACTTTCTCTCACTCACATTTATGCTCATCAAAGCCCTAGTCTTATTTCTTGAGGAATCGTGTTTTTTGGATTCTGACCATCTTTGTTGTCATGATCTTTTTTATATTTCGTCAGGACTTCATTTGGGATTTTTCAAGAATGAGAATATAGGATTTTGTCATGATTTCGTTTCTATCCTAATCGGAATCAGTATTTCGAATGAGATTTTGAAACACTGTGTAATCGCGCACTCTGTTTATAGGGTGTGGGTGTGGGGTGTGGGTGGGTGTGGGTGTGGGGTGTGGGTGGGTGTGAGTGTGGGTGGGTGGGGTGTGGGGTGTGGGTGTGGATGGGTGTGGGCGTGGGTGGGTGTGGGTGTGGGTGGGTGGGGTGTGGGTGTGGGTGGGTGGGGTGTGGGTGTGGGTGTGGGGTGGGTGTGGGTGTCGGTGTGGGTGTGGGTGGGTGTGGGAGGGTGTGGGTGGAGGTGTGCATGTTCATCTTCCCATTTCCACAACCACACCGACACCCAACACTCACACCCACACCCACACCCACTCCCACACTCACACCCACACCCAGCCACATCCACGCCCACACCATCCACACCCATACCCACACCCACACGCACCCACACCCACCCACACCCACACCCACGCCCAGCCACCCACACCCACACCAACATCCATACGCACACCCCCACCCACACCCACCCACACCCACACCCACACCGACACCCATACCCACACCCCACGCCCACACCCACCCATACCCACACCCACACACCCCATAATCGATATGCATTGAATCTCTTCTTCGTATCCAAATCTGATTTACGTATCATGTTAAGTGTTATTGATCCCAAAAATGTCATCACATTAACACTGTTGAACAACCGGATCGGACCTGATCCATCTGAATTATTCTTTTCCGTATTCCGTATCAATCAATTTACTCGCCTACATACATTAAGTCTCCATAGTAGTATTCATCACTTATATCTATTTGAAAATCTTCCCATGAAATTATCTCTAAGATCACCGACAATCATTGATGACGATCTTGGCTACCATGACGGTGATCAATTCGCAGAACCATTATCAACATTTTTATCAAGACATGTTGTTCGAAAGCTCGAACTAAATATACAATGTTTGTCACATTGTTTAGACAAAGCTCTTGAAAATAGAATACAATGGCCTGTACAATGTCCAATAGAATATTTGACAGTTCCTTCTATTACCTTGAATACATTTCACATTATATTTAGCTATTTACCTAATTTGCGAACACTTGTGGTAAAAAGCAATTTAGATGTTTCATTCTATTTGGCTGATAATACACCGTCAGACATCAAACAATCAATGATTTTAACTTCTCTCTCATTATATGGAATTTGTGGAATGCATATGAACAAAATAGAATCATTTCTTTTACTTGTACCTAAGCTAACTCATCTTCGACTAGAAAGTGGATCCTTTTTACATGGTTCTTTATGTAATGGTTCTCGGTGGGAAGAATTCATTCGAACAAAACTACCTTTGTTGTGTAAGTTCGAGTTTTCCTTTCATTGTTCTAAATTTCAAGAACCTAACCATACGATTGTGGAATCATTGATCGCATCATTCAAAACACCATTCTGGGTTGATATTAAGCGCTGGATTGTTCGATGCGCAGTTCAATACAATGATGACACTGATATGTGGGAGTTGCACCTTCATTCGATACCTATATTCCAGAATCATTTTAAACCTTATCATCACGGTGATAAAATTGTCTACTCGACAACGAATACCATTGATAACAATTTTGAAACCATCGCCAACATTCATCAATTAGCGTTACATTTAAGTCAAAAGATGAATGATACTACTGCTGAAAACGTGAGTACTACTTTTCTTTTTCCGAAGTCAGTAATTTCATTTCGGATGAATAGTTTTTCTGAGAAAACTCAAAAAAAAAAAACTTTTTAGTCAAGTCAAATTTTGAATTTTCTAAAAGTGAATTGATTGTTTTTATATTGATTAAAATCATAGACAAAACACTTTTGTCCAAACGCATATCACTCGTTACTGTTTTTCTATGAAGTGGTGCAATTTTGACGATAGTTAAATCTTGATTTATGCCAGACTCAGATGTGTTTATCAATGTTTCCCTTTCTTTCACATGTTTTACTTGACCAAGACGAAATTGTTTTTATTTAAGTTGAATATTATTTAAACATGACATTTTCTAAATTTGCCTTTCTACTCAAATAAAACAGTCTATACACGGATTAACCTGAAAAAAGAAAAATTTTTCTAACCTATAAAATGATGGAGATATAAGCTTCGATACTTTTCCAGGAACTGTTGAACCACCCGTTGTTATCCTTTAATATCTTATCGAAATGACACCTACAGTTTAGCGCTCGATTTCGTGAACATTTAACGTATTACCTTTATTTTTAGATACAGTCCAGACAAAATTATTTATTTCCGCATGTTACAGAACTTAATCTGATGATTTATAAACACTGACCGGTCGACATAGTTGAATATCTTCAAGCAACCGTCAATCTATCGAATCTTGAAACACTCGAGTTGGATTTTTCTTATGAATGTAAGTTCAAAACAAGTTTGGATGTGGATATGAATACTCTGTTCAAACATGCCTGCAATCTTCGCTCGCTTATAATTAATTGTTATGGAACTGAGAGGATGAAACTAATAACTTTCAATGCTATCTGTATAAAATTGCCTCGACACATAAGATATCTCAGTGCTGATATCACGTATGTGAATGATGCTAAAATACTACTGCAGCGTGCTGAACATTTATCAAGAGTCACATTACAATGTGTACCTTATGGTAGTAACTTCATGCAGGACATCACTACATGGCTTTCGCAAATGGAAAAAGATGTATGACATGAGATGGAGCAGGATGACTACTCATATTGGGCGAAACGTGAAATGCCAGAAGAAATACATTGTTATCCGGTACACTTGTGGCTTGGAAAGAATATGAATAGAGAATCGAACATAGCAACTAGTCACAAACGTATCAAATTATTTCATCATCATTTCTCATGATCCATTTCTGTTGTCCTTTTTGAAACCTGTAATAAATGGCTTTTATTGTCATCAGAGATACATGATATGAACATAAAAGCCGCTTCTACAATATTTTATTATGTATTAATTTATTTATATATAGTGAGTCACCCTTTTTTGAGTAGAAATAAAAAGAATATATCAAAAATAAAATCTAAATCTGAAGTATTATTGAACAAAGGATTTTTCAAGTCGATTATGGGTAGAATAACTTGTTATTGGCTTCGATTTCGAGCAGCGCTAGCTTATACACAAAGAATAAAAACTTGAACTTCAGCAGGGAACGGTTTAAAGAAAAATTTCAGGAAATTATCCTACACGAATCTGAAAGAAAGAAAAAAGATCGAAATAAAGCACTCAACTGATGAAAGTAGCAAGAACAGCTAAATCAATCAATATGATATACGTGCGTAACTACTTTGAAAAATAGCACATTTTGGTACCTTACAATCAAAATCATGCTCTATAAAGCGAATTGAAAGTGAGATAGATTTGATCTCGAAGTTCGTATCATATCAGTATTTCTTATACATGTGTCCCGTTATCATTAATAACCTCTGAAATCGTGTTGTGATCAAGATCAGTTTTTTTTCTCTGAAATGAAGATAGAGATTTTCTGTCAGTAAATCGACAACAGTGTTAGAAAAAGTATGCGTTTATTAGGGTATGGGTATGAGTGTGGATGCTGTTCATATTTATACATCCACACCCTCAAGAAAATCTTCTAGAATTCGATGAAACCTTCCAGACAATACTATAGAATCTGTTGGTTTTTGTTCGCTCATAATGACAATGAATAAAGTATGATTTCTCTTTATCACACTAGTTTTGATTCTGTTTTTGTTTACACGTTTTTTTCTGACTTGTTGCCATAGATTGAGATGAATGCGTCATCAATTCTCAATCATAGAAACGAAATTCATAAACATAGTTTTAATAATGCTTTTTTGCATTTTTCATTCTTGTTTATTTTATTCTGAAGTTCTTTTCCAACATAGCAAAAAAGTCAGTATGTGTTGGAAGAAGAAAATGTGAAGAACAACCAACTTGAAGCTAAACTGCAAGAAAAAAAATTCTCATTTATTATTTGTTAATTTCGTTTCATGAGGATGATTTGATCGTCGCATAATAATGAGTGACTCAGTGTCATGCTTCAAATAATATCTAAAGAAAATTATTTTATTTTTATTGCTATATAAATAGGTATATTTATTCGATTAATGTGGATAAGTAACTCAATCTTTTGTTAAAATTAGTGTTTTTGTGGAAGTCATGTGTATTTTCGAAGGAAATAGTTAACATAAGTCTTGTGTTGGACATTTCGTAGCTTCCTTTCCCTTCACCTTCCTTATTATAGGTACGTAGGAACGGATGAAACCATTACAGACATTTCTCATTAAAGGCAGTCCCTATTACAGACATCAATAAGACCAAGTAAGTCGTAAGTATTTCCAATTATTTTATCATTCAATGAGAATGGTGTAAGTATTAATTACATATAACGTTCAGCCTTGTCATACTTCACCCATTCTCAAACGATTACATATATCGGAATCCAATACAGTTTCCACATATAAATGACCCAATGTTGAATCACATATTATTGGTCATGTACAAAGGTACTATAAATTAATTGTTTTTCATTAAATTAAATTCAAAAGTTGCATGTTGCAGTGAATCACATAGACTTCAACAGTAAATCGGCTAGGATGCGAATTAGAATTGTGGTCTCTTTGTATATACAATGAATATTTTGTATACAATCATAAAGACAAAGAAGGTCAAAACCCTGGAAAATTGTTGTATCTTTCCATTGATAATGCGGAAACAAATTTAAAATTTGAATTTCATTAGTTCCGTCACCAGTAGGATCTTAACAAGAAAGAAAGCAATGTCGATCAGCCAAGACTAAACTTGATTTTGTAATACAATGTATTGTTCTGCCTTGTTTGAGTTTATTCCGCAATTTTTTAAAAGTATTTTTCTTGTAGTCAGTTAATCTTTACGTAAACAGCACTATTTTTCATTTTTGTGATCAAATTTGAACATTTTACCAATATTTGTATAAAAGATAATCTGACTATATTCTAATTATTCACTGACCAAAATATATAATCATCTTTAACTGTGATTCATAATTGGAAGCATGATATTTATCTTATTCGGCACCAAACATAGTACGACTAGATAAATGTAACAGCCATTCATATTTTCTTTATATTCCCTCATCAAAACAAACAAAAACAAAAAAAAAAGATTTACAAGACAAATAGAAAATGGAAAAAGATAATAAATCTACCGCATTTTCTTTTTCACTTCGATAATGTTTGTATTTAGTGCCATAATCTTTTCATGTTCTTCCTCCCGATAATTCTCCATAATTTCCAATGCTGATTCGTAGTGTTGCAAAGCAAGTTTATAGTTGCGCTCTTTCTCAAAAATACGGGCAACATTTGTATAATATTCAGCTAAGTCCTTATTATCGCTTGGTAAACCTTTCTTTCCGATATCTAATGCTTGTTGAAAACATTTAAGTGCATTTACATTATTGTACATGTTTTCGTTCACACGACCCATTGTATTCCATGTTGAAGCTATTGAAGGATGATTTGGTGGTAGACGCTTGATTTTATCTGCTAATACTAATTCAAGACTTGTCAAAGCATTGGCGCCACTACCATATGCCGTTTCAATTTTAGCTTTAAAACTTTCTACAGTATTTACTAGTAATGGATCTTTTGGTTGTGCCATATTGGATAAAATATTTTCGGCTTCGTCTAGTTGTAGTTCTGCACTACGAATGTCGTCTGAAGCTAAATGAGCTAAACCAAGATTACAATGAATAGCAATCACTTGAGAACTATTCTGACACTTCAATTTAGAGTAAACATCAAGAGCTTTCTCATAGAATTGGACAGATTGTTCTAGTTTATTATTATCTGCATAGATTAGACCAAGTAAATTATAAGCATTTCCAATTCCTTTATCAGTCGATGGAAGTTGTTTAAGCATTAATTGTATATAATGTTCGGCCTTTTCATATTCACCCATTCGAAAAAGAAACCAACCAAATGACAGTAGATCTATTCCTGATCCAATTTGTTTCAACATGTGATCCAAAAGATTTTGACTAAGTTCGTTTTGTTCTTTGCTTAATTCTAAATGGACATGCCACATGTCATTTTGTTGTTCAACTGATTGAATTTTAAAGATAGCACCTATCGAAAAAAGGACTTCATCTTCTCCATCGTTTTGACAACACAACGAATCTTTCAGAATAGCAAATGGTATTGTTTCTTTACTCATATTATAAATATCCATTATGAAAAGAACAGATTGAAATGATGATGGATCATCTGAGTCATTATTTGAACCAGCATATGTTTTAGCTAATTCTTCATTGAATGTAGTGCTTAAAAAGCTATTCATTGATATAAGTTCACTAACATTCTTTCGAAGTAAATCAAGTTCTGCCAAAGTCAAACTTTGACCACGATAAACCCTTAACTTATGACTGGTACTGGAAGATAGTCTGCCTAAATATTTACTGTAAAGTTCTTCAATTTGATTATGAAGATCATAGATAAAAAATCGAAATTTAAAAATGCTATCGATATCTTCTGTACGCAAAGCTCTGTTTAATAATCGATATACAAAACTGTCGAGTGTATACCATTGCATAGCGTCTGTCGGACAATAATCTCTTTCAAAGTCATCGATTTGCTTTTGCACAGCAATATTATTGTGATAATGTGTTCGACATTCAGCAATCATTTCACTTTTTGAATCACCATATCTAGCCATTAATCGGAGAACTATTAATATCAGCCTATACCACACAAACGTTGCACTTTCTCTAGATAACTTTTGTAGCGACTTTTCTCGTTCGATAATGTGAAATATACTCATTGATAAATCTTCATCATCGTTACATACACCAACATCATTACGAATTTTATCTAACAATTCATGACTTTTTGTAAATATACCAGAAATTTTCTTATATGACTTAGTCCACGCTTCAGCTTTCTTTTTATCACCACAGTAGATATATATGGTTTGTATATTTGATAATTCATATATAAGTGGTACTATGTGTTCACCAAATGTATTAGAAGTAATAAGAAATACTTGTTTTGTTATGAATGCACCAGTTATATGGTCGATGCATTTATCTGGATCATCAAATGTTAGTAAACGACGTCTAATCAAACCGCGTAGATCTGTTTTCAGCCTTTGATTACTTTTATTGCATCCAACACCACGATCTAACCAAATGACAATGAAGTCTTTAGTTGAATTGTTACTATTTTCACTTGCCATGTCTTCGTAATCTTATGGCTACAAAAAAATACTTCCTTTCTCTGCTTTACCTTTTTTGTCCAGTATTCTTTTACCTGTTTCTTTGCTTTATTCTGTCGTTTAGTTTATTTGCTTTTAAATCAATCGACAATAACAACTTGCACTTCTGTTGAGGTTGGCTTCTATTTAAATAGTAGCTCGTGTGCTGTTCTCTTCCACGGTTTTTTCCATGTTGTATAGATATTATTTTTGGATGTTCTGCTTGCACTTGGCATTTTCCAACTTTGTTCGAGTGTATGTTGACGATTGCTAAACCTTTTGTCTTCTTTGGAAATTTCCAAGTGTGGGGTATGGATATCGAATGTGACCCTGATTAGCATCGAACAAAAGATCTACAGCTACATACACAAGCCAAACTCAACAGATCATTAGAAAAAAAGTTAGGTATAAGCAGAAAGAACAGGAAACTTATCCCTCATTCATTCGTACGAGTAACTACTTGAAATCTGTAAACTATGGTATATAACATCCTATGATAAAGTAAAATTTGGTCAACTCGAAATAAGAGACTAAATAGTAAGTTTGGATTCATAAAAAACCAAGTTCATAAATACACTACAAAGAATATTCCTTCTTACTGCAATCTAAAAATTTAGTTATTTTTTAAATTTCAAAAACTAGTTGAAAATTTTGTTAAATAATGTTCCATCGATTTCTATCATCATGTTTATAGTAGATCGTTAACATGCCTCAACATTACTTTATTAACATTCATTTTAACACAATCTGGCATAAATTACAATGATTCCACAAGTCAAATGCCAGTAAAAACTATAAAGTCAAGCAATCGTCTTCAACCATGAATTATCAAAATTTTTGTTATTTCAAGTATTATGTGTATTTGAAAAATATTAACCCTTAGAAGATGAAGCAGATTCTTTTGGTAACAGAAAAAGTCTATTATTATAATAGAGATTCTAAACTCTTGGTATGACTATTTGTCAGTTAGAAGAAAAGATTTTTTCCTTACAGAGCTATAAAATGTCCCTTGCAAAAGACATTCGGTCTCAATAGTCACAAACATTTATTTTATCTATTTCATATTAGGCAAGTGCTGTTATGTAAATAACTTCTTTTATTTGTATTTGCTTATCAAAACCGTAATTGAAAATAGTACTAGATATAGTTTTTGAGCCATAACAATTAAAGATAAATATCATTAATAGAAAAGATTCATGTTCATACTAAGTTCAATCACTTACCAGTGTGATATTGAATGAAACAATTTTTATTTGAAGTGTGGCGCACACTTTACATTATTAAATATTTCATAATAGATCATTACACGACAAAACTAGAAACAATTGCCTCGGATTGTAGTAAAAGATTTATATTTCGTAAATTCGATTTCAAATAGATCTCACATTTTCATGATGAAAACAAGCATGTTTCTTTCTTTCTAGCTAAAAGTGAATAAAATTCTGGTACAAAATTTGTTTATGAAATTCATTAACTTATTTTCAGAAAAATCAAGCAGACTTAATTTTTTATTTAGTTGATACATAAATCCATTTAACACTGATAATTATTGTCATTGCCTTTTTCTGTCAAGAAGAAGTTCTTAAAAAAAAAACCAGAAAACTTAGCAATCCTGGGTCAAATATTCTTTGCCGTTCATCATTTACAAAATTTTACCAAATATCGATTAGAAAATAAATCAAAATTTTTCTTTTCACTTCTCAAGAGTACACACTGAACAAAAACTTATATGATAAAAATAAGTCAAATTTTGTACGTATGCTCGTACTTTGTATTTTTCACCTTTCTGGACTTGTTTCATGCTTAATATACATATAAATATTCATATTTATTCATTTTCGACAACTTATAGGTAGTGTTCTTTTCTTGGAGAAGTTTTTGAATACGTTTAATGCATGCATTTAAATGTTGACAATCATCAAATATTCTTTTGACCGTATACCTTCTGAGACTCGTACACAATTCTTTTTTCCAAGTTTAAAAGTGAGGAGATCTACAAGCTCTTAGGAAATCATTGACAGATGCATTTCTTATATAGAACATAACCTTAATATAAAAGATGCTGGTGTCAAGCTTTTTTTTATCTAAGATCAAATTATTTCTATGATATTATAATGAGAAAGCATTGTTTGAAGTTATCAAAAGTTATTCATCTGAGGAATAATACTCTTATTGGTTCATCAAAGCACAATAAACAAAAAGTTCGAATATTATCTCATAGACTAAACATTGATTCAAATATTACCAGTGCGTCAGGAGTTTCTTTTTATCAATAAAGCATTAATCTATTTTCTCATATTCATTTATAATCACTACAATAATCTTCATTTGTTGAAATATTCGAAAACATCGATTAGATGTAAATACATTATCAATTTTAGAACAACTAGTAGTCATATTTCGAGAAATTAATTTCAAGCAGTAGCATGCTCTGTATATTTTGACTAAGATAACTAGAAATATTTATTATTAGAACAGAATAGAAACAAAATACACATATGGTAAACATAATAAGGAGAACATAGAAAACTCGCGGATAGAATGATTATTAAATACTTGTTTTGTAATAAAGACTAAAGTGAGTGGAATGTTCATATGGCTTATTATTGAAATCATATTGTGTTAACCATCATATGATTGACTCGTTGGGTGATGAAAATCACCGCCGGGTCCGGGTGGACAGATTTGAATATTGCCGCCAGGTCCTGGTGGACATATTTGA
>CAJNOP010000083.1:45672-94396 GCA_905250075.1 Rotaria sp. Silwood1
GGCGGACAGATTTGAATATTGCCGCCAGGTCCTGGTGGACATATTTGAGGATTACCGCCGGGTCCGGGTGGACAGATTTGAATATTGCCGCCAGGTCCTGGTGGACATATTTGAGGATCACCACCGGGTCCAGGCGGACAGATTTGAATATTGCCGCCAGGTCCTGGTGGACATATTTGAGGATCACCGCCGGGGCCGGGTGGACAGATTTGAATATTGCGGTCAGGTCTTGGTCGACGTCCTGGGATTCGTGACATCGAACTGCCCTGAGCTAGAAGAAAGATATGTTTTCTAAGGTATCATCATTTGAGAATGATACACTGTAATGAAAAGTACCTTGGTTTGAACTTCCATATGCATCCCAATCGTCAGCCATTTTCTATTTTTTACTTATGTAAATGATGTGTTGATGATGGTGAAAAAGTTAAAAGTGTGAATGTTAGTGTTTTTTTTTCGCGTGCTAATAAATATGCGTGTGACGTAGTTGTCCATGCATGATTGCATATTTTATCAAAATATCAGACAAGTTTCATCAAACATACTCATATTTTTTGTTGATAGCTACAGAAGAAAAATATGAGATGATTGAAGAAAAGCAAGCAATTAGTTTTTAATATTCTTTTTCCGCACGATATTACTCTTTGCATCGAATTTTTAATGAAGAAAAGAAGGTCATGAAGAATGTGAAAAAAAACAGATGACAACATTTGATTGCATACACCAATTTGAAATATATATATATAAATATATCATGAAAAATGCCGAAAAAATTCGATGTTTTAAAGCAAAAGATCAACTTTCTTCTACTTTACCGATGTTCACACTGCAGCATAATAACGTATGAACTATCTATTTTGTAGTACTGGAAAGTATGAATATTTCAGAAATAATCAACATCTTTTGTTTCACAATGCGGAGCTTGCTATTTGAATTAATACATGAAAGGAATGTTTATGCTCTATAGTCACGCTTCATCTACTCGAACATAAGATAACATGATCACGCTCGTACCTATGTGCCTACTTGTTTTTGAGGTATACACTTCTTTTTGATCATATACGAAATATGCAACTATCTGCTAAAATGTATCTTCAACTTTTCTTAGTCTGACTTATAAAATACATCATTTTACCACTTGCCAATAAATATAACATTCTCCATTGGTTCAATATATCATTAATGAATGAGACTAAAGAAATTTCGAAATATCGATATTATCATAATTATTTTCATCAAAAATCATTGAATACGTCCGTTTAAGAAATCAAGCAAATACTTGGTTTCATTTTAAGTCAAGACTGATGACTAAGAATATTCATTACTTGCTCATATATCTTCATTTTCTTAGTTCCCACTGGTATCAAACGTTAAAAATAAATTTAATAGTAGAACTACTACTTTTCAAATAAAGCATATATTTTGTACAGTCTATCTCAAAGTATGGCATAAGAGGAAAAATATTAATAACAAAAAAAGACATCTTCAATTTTTTCAATTCAAAAAAAAACATAAATCTTAGTAATTTTATTGTTATTCTTTACTAAATGGTGTATATATGAATCTTAAAAAAGATAAGAACATGAGGATATTGATTATAGTAAAACTGCATCTTATTTGATTCATTCGAACATTTCAACGTCGATTAATGGTCTTTATACTGATGAGGAACAAACAAATTTTGTTTTGCTTTGCGAGCAATATACACATGTAGATTTTTGATTTTGCGTATGACCATGAAGATAATATCATTTTTTTTTGAAGGAAACAAGCAAAGAACGGATTCATTAATATAAATAATACTCTTCGTCTCTACCTGTACTTTATTGAATAAATATAACTCCTAATACCTCCTCGAATTCACATTAATAAATAACAACATATTCTAAATTAGGTAGTACTATTGTTACTATGCTTCAAGAACTTTGATAAGATTAGAACAGATCGAGATGTACACATGATAAATTGTCGATGAAAACGTTGAGATTCATGTATTTTGGATGAAATCTTATAGTATTTTAAGAAAACGAACTTAAAAGCTAATCTATATGATCTAAATGGAGGTATCGACTCATTATTGAATGTAACAAAGAAATAGGTACAAAAATTTATTATAGCAACTCTTTTAGGAATGAAATGTTCTCCAATAGAAGAAACTGTCTAATTTAATTCTGCAGTACGAAGAGCCAACATCCTATCTTTCTCTTTGAGTTTAATATTTTATCTAGAATTTCGAGGTATATTGTATCTTTATGTTTTGTTTTTCCAATTGCCAAAGTAAATTATAACGTATGATAAAAATGAACAAAATCCAGAACTGAATGTGATTAGTTATTTAAATAAGTTGACCAACAAAAGAATAGAAGTAAGCCAAGATGAGTGGAGCGGGAAGAGAGAAAGAAAAGAACTATCTGATCAATAAAAATCACTGAAAATATTTCGAATTTTCGTCTAGAAGACACTGACGTGCACTTCACCGAAATTCAATATAACAAGATGAATACTCGACCCTCATATTCAAATATTTGAATTTTACTACGAGTTCACGATATATTCTAACCATAGGTGCATAATGATTATTTGCATATAAATACTGAAGTAACCTGCTTAGTTTTTACTACACCAGAATTAAATTTAGGTATAAGAATAAATTTTTATAAAATAACAAAAAAGATGAGGAAAAAAACTAAAAATTCAAAAAACAAATTGTTTCTGTAAAAACGATCTTTTTTTAGTTTAGATTTAAATTCCTTAGATGTCACTACTATCCATGAATAACTAATTTCATTGTATGTATGTAACGCTGTTATTCTTTAATGTGTACAATCAACTGATTTGTTTAGTTATCTACAGATTTGTTCGAAAGAAGAAGAAGAAGCGTCGATCAAAATAATAATGCATGGTGATCGACATTTCGATAATGAAATCGATTTAAATATAAGAAATTCAGATCGATGTGGGTGTGAGTGTGGGGTATGTGGGTGTGTGGGGTGTGGGTGTGGGGTGTGGGTGTGGGGTGTGGGTGGGTCGTGTGGGTGGGTCGTGTGGGTGTGGGTATAGATTAGGAAAAGAACAACAACCACAGTCACACCCACACCCTAGCCAAAATACTGCTGGAAAATTCGATTTTTTTATCGGTTTATACTCAGTATATTCATTCTTTTTAGCCTCATGAGGCTTTCAAAAGGATGCCATATATACAGTTCGATAGAGAAAACAATTCTCTATCTTTTGATATATTACAGTAAACGACAGCTGGTAACGTTGAGGAGAAATCGGCAAAATACCACGAACATGGAAAAATTGATATTTTGACGTAAACCATCCTGACTCATGATCATTGTTGTCTTTATAACTCTTCAAAGCTCTTTCAGATTGAGCTGAAATTTTGGATTTGCAGGTTTTCCAACATGTTCTTTCATTTGGTGCCAAAATATCGAACCTTCAAAATTCGTCAAATGCCGATGATATATAAATTTGGTGGTATTTTCATGGACCCTCTCTTAAAAGGATCATGTGGTGAATGAGAGAATGCAGGCATTTTCGTTTTCATTTATTTTAACGTGTTCTATAACAATTCAATCTATGAGTCTTAAGTGTCACTTTTCAAAAACCTATACAATAAAAAGAAAAAGAATCAGTAACGGGAGTCGTTTAATCTATGATGATGTTATTCTTATCTCGATCTTATTCAACTAGTTGAGGGTGTGAATATAGCTGTAAGGAATACAGAAGGTTCACGCTCACACCCTCATTTTGCTACTATTTATTGAAATCGAATTCAACTTAAAATACATTTGATTAATAATATTTGATTGTATAATGTTTTCAGATATTCTATATAGATTTTAACGAAGATATTTATAGTAGGAAAGTGGGTGTGGATGGTGCGTATTGATAAGGAGAAGACTTATACTCACTAGGAATGGACGATTCAGATCCCAAAAGAAATTCGTCCAGCCGATTTTGATACAACTCCAAAAATGATCGAGCTGGTTCCTATACTCACAAGCAAACAGTTTGAAATCGAAACCCTTTTCATGCAAAGCAATGCATTGCTTTATTAACCTTTTAACAAACAGTTAACATTAGTGACCTATAAGTATATATAAACAGTAATTTTCTAAACATCAATGAAGACGCTCCTAGCTTTGTTTAACATTAAATATGTCCAATTCAATGATCTCCATGATTAATTGACAATTACTTTTTAATCATAAAGTGAGTGGTTTCAAATAGAATTCAAAATCAGTATCGGCCATTTCCAGTCCAATTCTAATTCCAGAATAATTCAAAAGAAAAATATTGGCTTGATTTTGATCAAATGCCGGTTACATAATCTGTAGATGAAGATATGTAGAAGTAAAAGAAAACAATGTTATTTGTAAAGAAAGTAAGTATATATAATCGATTCACACCAAGTGAATGATAGAGAACATATCATTGTTCTCTTTGCATATGATTATTACACATATATGGAAAATAAAATAAAATAAATAGTATTATAAGAGAGAACAAAAGTGATAGAAAAAAAAATAGAACAACGGTTGAATATTTCATTGGAATTGAATAAATGAGTTTGAAGCTTGAAATAAACAATAAAAATGTATTAGAAAGATCGAATCTTACGATCGCGAATTGACTTTTATTTTGACTCTTTATGTATGTATCTTAGCTATGTAGATCATATGGGCTTCAGAAACTTTTTAACAGTATCTGACAGAGAAAACTCTCGAAATAATAGAGAAAAAAGCTACAATGACTTCTAATCGGTTTTTAATTCATATTGCTGCTACATGCGTTGTGATTAGAATCAACTGTGTTTTACATATATAGAGCGCAAGTCGTCTGAAGACTCATTATTGGTTTGGAGCTTTTTATGGCACGATGATTTTTGATATTGTATTGGTTTTCTAGTAAGAAGAGATGTTTCTTTGGATAGTGCGTACCTTTACAAGGTGTACCTAGCTACTCACAGCTGTTCAAAGTAAGCATTTGGCGCATAGTGAACATTTTTGTTGTGGATGCTGTTACTGATATAGTATTATTAATATATAATTGATTTGTCAAAGTGTAAAAAGTGATTGTTGTTTGATAGAATAGCTAGTTCAAAATAAGTAAGTCATCTTATGATTTTGAACAATTTATTAACAGTTTTTAATGGATTATAATGTTTTATTTGTGTTTATTTTTCTTGGTACTTTTTACAAGAGAGAACATACGAAAATCCGCAGGAAAGAACAGCTACTTTTCACAAGAATCGTCGACTTATGAAATGGAAGCTAATGTCATTACGTGTGTTGAGAAGAGCAGGTTACTGACTGTATCCTGTTGTCGTATTCAGTTGCTGGATCCGAACTCTACAATTGAGCATAAAAAGAACCGTAGTTGAAAATCGTGCGGAAATGAACAATCGTATTTGAATATAGCTTCACAATCTAGAACTTGATGGAAACTAAGCCGGAACTAGCAGCTGAAGCTGATTTAAGAATTCCTCTTCCGAAATCCATTAGATTCGACCGTTTCTCGTCATAAATCTTTGACCTGAATGAGGGCCAATGAAGTTTGTTTCGTCGCAACCATGATCAGAAAAGATCGAATGTGATCGAATGGCTATATTGACTTGTATGAGATTCGTTGATACATTTGATCAATTGCTAAACTTCATTCCTTTGTGCTGCCAATCCATGGATTGTGCCATTGAATGGAAAATCCAGATAGACAGTGCCGAAATGGTGGAGTGTTTAAGCATATACAACATCATGTACCGTTATGGATAAATTCACAGTTTGTTCTAAGATCTTAAATTAAACGAGTTTATCAGTTTTATTTATCAGCATTTTCAATGTGCTATGCTTTAATTTTTCTTTTCTAGCTGTCGTCTAAAGAGAGTAGCAAACCCTTGAAGATTAAAAAAATACATCAAATTGTTCTTTGAATATTTGAAGTACACAAGTAGACAGGCAGGTAGATTCTCACGAGTTTTTTCTTTATTCGAACCATATAAAAGTTTTATCGATATTTGTCCTTGTATCTCTCTCTCTCTCTCGGATTGTATATAATCGATTCTTTTCGCGGTAATAAAGACACTTTATCAATACCACAGGCATAGTGGAAAAGAGCACATAAAATCGTTCGAATAAAAACTAATATATCAAGTCATAATATTTTATGAGCAGCATGTTCGTCTCGTTAAGAAATCAAATAATCATTCTTTGTCTTGTGTAACGATGAGGGTTAGGGTTGCCCACTAGTTTGCCCTTACCATGCACTTTACTCTTATTCTAAGTTTTGTCTTAATCTTGTAGTATTACATTTTATATAGTTATTTTATGATATTTGCGTAGTTTTGATGCCTATGTATATAAAATGGTAGAAACAATTGTATGCAGAAGCGACTTATGATATGAAGAAGCCAAATAAAGTATAAATTCATCTTCACTAACCATTCTTCTATCTAGAACTCGTCACATCCTGTATCTTTGTAAGCATATAGGAGTATTCATGAGCAAATCAGAATATGATGAGCAGAATGGTGTTCTGACGATTGCAGCGATGCAAAATGAGCAGAGCAACGTTTTTCTTTGTTCGTTACATTCTCTTATCAAGAATATGTTGTACAACGATTTCTGTGAACAACTCCTACAGTTAGATTTTTTAGAGACAAAACACTTAAAATAAATATGATTTGCTTCATGATGCTTGATTAAAAAAAATGCAGTCTCTTTTTAGTATGGATTAAGGCTATTTTAATTAGAATATAGGAAGAAAAAGACATTGTGATGATTAGCTTTTATATGTTTGGTACATGAGATAGAAATATCAAGTAGCAAATACTTGATATTATATTATTACATATTAAGAGAAACAGAAAAGTAAAGTACGTGAGTTCTATATTTTCATCAGATTAGAAGCTGTACTGATAGGTTGATTGTTTGTTTTTGCTGTATGATACAATTTGTTGAAAAGCAACAAACAATATAATGGCTAATTTTATCGAATATTCAGGTTATGGTTCTTAATATTTGATGGTAAAGAAAAAAAATGAATATTAGACTATTTCGATTACTCCTGTTATTCGTTTTCATTTCATGTGAATCGAAGGGTGAAGTAGGAAAATCAGGTGAGTTTTGCTAAGCAGCACCAATATGTCATATGAATGGAGATATATCGTTGTTAGTATGTCATAGATTTAAGGAAACTTCGTGCTAGAGATCTCGGTATTCCATTTGACGGCACACCCGGTAAATACAATGCAATAACAGATGTCGAAGGTGTTCAAGTTGGCTTTAAAACAATTATCCAAGGTGATTCTGTTCGGACGGGTGTTACTGCTATATTTCCACGTGGAACTGATTTTACTACTCGGCAATCTCCTTGTTTTGCAAATTGGTTTAGTTTGAACGGAAATGGTGAAATGACTGGCATACATTGGTTGACAGAATCTGGCTTTCTTACTAGTCCAGTCTTAATTACAGGTACAACCTCTGTCGGCATTGCTCAAAATTCTATTATTAAATGGTTTCTGAAGAAAAATGATTCTACCACGATGTTCGACATGGACGATGTGCTTTTACCTATTGTTGCTGAAACGTGGGATGGAGATTTGCATGATGCTTTTGGATTTCATTTGGAAGAACAACATGTATTTGATGCATTAGACAATGCCAGAGAGTCCGGTCCATTTGTTCAAGAAGGAAGTGTGGGAGGTGGAACGGGTATGGTTTGTTTTGATTATAAAGCAGGAACAGGAACAAGTTCAAGAATAACCGAAGGATTAAATTATACAGTGGGCGTTTTAGTACAAGCAAATTTTGGACTGAAGGGACAATTAATTATTGCGGGTGTCCCTGTTGGTAAAGAACTAATAAAAATGGAAACGAATTCTACTGTTCGAGATAAAGATGCTGGGTCGATTATCGCCATATTGGCTACCAATGCTCCACTGCTACCCCATCAATTGAAACGTCTCGCGACTAGAGTGTCACTTGGAATAGGTAAATTGGGTAGCAGAGCTTCTGATTCATCGGGGGATATTTTCTTGGCTTTTTCTACAACTAATGTTTTGGATGTAACATCAACCACCAAAACAGTAAACTTTCTATCGAACTCTGCGATGAGTTCATTATTTGAAGCAACTATTCAGTGTGTTGAAGAAGCAGTGATCAATTCAATGATAGCAGCTGAAACGATGACAGGATACAAAGGACATAGAGTGGAAGCTATTTCACATCAGAATTTGATTGAAGTATTAAAAAAATATAATCGATTTGAAGGTGCCAGTAATTATATGGCTCCACGCGCGTATTATCCCTCTCTTTACCACTTCATTATCCTATTCTTTTCTTTTCGCTATATATCTCTTTCTTTTACTTGATTGTTCCTCTTCTATATTAGTTAGCTAACATTTATATGAGGAACAAGATGGTTGCCAATGCAAAAAACCTATAATAAATAGAAGAGTTCTATTGTAAGGAGTGCTTTCTGCCCAATCTGGCCATATTATTCATGTGAGAGAATAAGATATTTACGTATATGCTTTGGAAATTTCAAGCGATCACATTCATTTGCTTTCTCTATACAAACAGGGATAATTTCAGATACTGTGGATTGCACGACTTCTAGGGCAACTGAAACGGGTAATTTAAGGGTGTAGGTGTGAACTGAGTCAAGAGGCATACCAACAGCTACACTCACATTCTCATCTACATCCACACTGCTACACTCTCAAGGTATGTCATTGTGGATATGGGTGTTTCTCTTCTTTTGAGTAAAATTGTTACATTTGCAACTAAACTCTAAAAACAAGAAGTATCACTTAAGGATGTGGATGAAAAGAATAGCCATATCCTAACTCAACAAATTAGAACAATTGTGTGCAAATCGTAGCAATATTGATTCAAGATTCATGATTGATGAACAGTTATGACACTTGATTCCAAGTAAACTTTTAATTTAAATATTTCATTTTAATGATACAATTGAAATAAGATAATAACTCAGTTTTGAACGAGGCTCATCAATCCGGATGTTCGATACTCGTTGTTATCATTTGTTAAGAAAAAAAGAGCTTTAATTAGATTAATTAAACTAAAGACCAACATAAGAAATATTTTCTTGGCTATGTGTAGACATTCTGATCAACTGCATTAATAATTGTAACTTGAATAAAATCTATTATTATTATTTAAAAAAGATATTTTTTGTTTAAGTGTTAGCTAGCTTTTCAAACAGCAATTAAATTTCATAATAATAGGTAAGATATTGACAACTAATAATTATTTTAATTAAATGAATTATTCAATACTGAGTTTAAGGAACTTTAAAGATTTAAAAAAAACAAAATATATTGTTTAATTTAAAAAAATGCTTAATTGTTATCCAATTTTATTTTTCAATCATTACAAGATAAAAGTATTCGAAAGAATTTAAAAAACATTTTCAAGATTGTTCAAACAGTTTAGTTGTTAATTGCGAATAATAACCGAAATCTTCAATCAATTTGTAACCATGATATACACTCGGAAATGAGAAGCTACAGTTTTATTTAATGAATATTAAATTGCAATGCCTGAAATAACAGCAGACAACAGCTAATTTTTGGTTTCTTCAATTAATCTTCTTTTTTTTCAAATGTAATGGTGAGAAAACAGAGAATATTCTACAGAAACACTTATTTTCAACCTGATTAGTGCTAATGAAACGTGGCCAACAATGTAGGTACTACAAAAAGTATCGAATATCATGAGAAAGGGGCGCTGTGTTCGGATCTATAGGATGTGGAAGTTGTGACATAAAATAGATCAATTTTCCAATGTTCTTCGTCTCGAAAAAATTTGAAATACTTTCCATTAGAGATAACAAGGTAGACTTCTTTTTGAAAACAGATAGACATACACTAATATAGCTATACTGGTCCATTTTTCAAAAATCCAGTATGGACTAGGAACTGAATCAGAAACTACCACTGTTTTGCTTGAGTATCAATTCAGTTTAACTGTTTGATTCTAATTCAATACAACAACCGATCGGCACTGATCTTTGTGTTCTGGTCCACACTGAGTTTTACACTACTATTAATAGTAGTGCATACTTAGATAGAGGCAAGTCTTCTGAATATATCCTAAATGTACACAAAAAAACCATTATTTCTAGTGCGGCTGTGAATCAGTACATAAACAATATACTAATAGTTAGAATTCAAACATTAGATCTTAATCCTATGCAGCTATTCGAAATTTAACTTAATTGATTTTATTTTTATTGAAAATTCTAAATATACCATAAAAAGAAATTATAAAATATCTTTTCGTTAAGATTCATATGAATAATATTTAAAAATAAAATAATTTCTTCTAGAGACAATGCATGAAGGACGATGGAAGCAAGAAGTGAGAATATTACTCAGATGTTTTGTTTTTTTTTTGCACGAAAAAATGTATGTTTCACTTTTGTTGTGTTATACATATTCACTAAGAAGAATTGTTATTAAATTTTAACTATCCGAAAACTTCGAAACCTGATGAGAATCATTCAGATTCGATAGAATTCAACAAATATGTGTTAGCTTTTGGTACCCATTTCATTTTTTCTTCTCATACGCTTTCTTAATGAAATGGGATTCAATAGAAAAAAAAAGAAAAAGCAATTGAGCAACAAATCTCTTTCTTTAGAAAAAAACATTCAACAGATATGGAAAAAGTCGACCAAAGCCGGAGAAGTTTGAGCTAGAAGAAGAGAAAAGTCAAAAGAAAACAATTTTTAACGTGACATCTCTTATGAATATTCTCCTATTCGATAATCAAGTTGACAATAAAATATTACTAACAATACTTTATTCTATATTGTCTCTTCCAATATTTTCTTGTCTATTGTCGTCTTCTCGTTTTTGCGCTAGATCTTTACTAAATAATCTGTAGACTATACGTGTCACTACACAACGAAATACTTTTGATGTACCAAAATAAATGAAAAAATTTGAAGAATAAAAAGTCTAATAAACAAAATTAACAGATCGATCTAAAAACATCTCGACGGCTTGTTGCCATGGCGTTCAAATTTGGTGTCTTGTTATTTCTTGATAGAGCTGATACGTATTAAGCAATATACTCAAAGTAATAAACACAATAATTTGAATAAACAAACAACGAAGTAATTGAAAAATCTTTTTTTTCTCATTAATCGAATTTCCTTGTGTCTTCCATGTTGAATAGTTGGAATAGAACGAACATTTTTAAAAGCAAATATCGATCAGAATAATCAATAAAACACAACAAGCAACATTAATGATTGTCGTCGAGCAAGAAATAAAATCAAGATAAATTTTCGACAGATCACAATAAACAAATAAAATAAGAAGGATACATTTCTTGAATATTAACTTTGATAAGAATATGAAAATAGAACAGAAACCAAAATAATGTACTTATACTAATAGAAAAATAAGCTAAACGTTTTGAACTATATAAGCGTGTGTCAACATTTTGAGAAAAAATTAAAAGACGATCAATACATGCAAGAATCAGAATAATAGGTGCAAGTGTTGCAAACAGAAACGATACCTAAAAATATATTTTACACAAACATCATTAAAATTCTGAACAGCGATTTCAAAACCATAAATAAGAATAATTCCAAGGATAGTAACATTCAAAAAGCATGAATTATAAAGAAGATCAATTACTTTTGATGCTCATGTCGTCTCACACAATGAGAAAATAGAAGAATGTACTTCAACTAATTACACGTTATGACCACAATTTAGCAGACTTTGTTTGTCAGTCATTTAATAAAGAAAATTTAATTATTAATAATTAATGAAAGTATGACTTCTCTAGAGTGTTAAAAAGTTGTGTTTAATGCTTCATGCTATTTTTCATTATGCCTAAAATATAGTTAGAAAAAAAAAGATACCATATGGTCAACATATATACCAAATATTTAAGTTTAATTAAGGAAAGGTAATCAACATAAAATATATCAACAAATGTTCCTTAAAAGTCTTTAAGTTTTTTGGCCGTGTAATTAGACGTTCAATCAAATATCTATTTAAGCGCTCCCTCTCCCCCTTAAAAATGCTTTTTCGTTCTAGCATAAGCAATCTCTCTGAAATCTTTTTTGACAAGAAGACAGTTTTAAGTTACCTTTCAATGACGTCTGAAATGGGATCAAACAAAAATTAATTATACAAGTTTTTCAGCATTAATTACAAGAGACACAAAACTAATTTTGACTTTTGACACTTTAACCAATTTTAATAAATTTCGCTGATTTATTCAACGGAAAAAACTATTTATCGAAAGAGTTGAGGATGTAGATGTTGTTATGATTCTTCTTTTCATCCATAGCCACACCCTTGCGCATGTATAATAGCCGTAAATGAACCGCCGAAAAAATATTCGATAACCAAATTTTATTCACTAGAATAATTCAATTTTCAACTTTCATCGATTACAACCAAATAAAAAAGTGTCTTTAAATATCGTAATGTGTTTACTTTCTAATGCATTATGATTTGATCCGATTTATTTGACCTTTTAAGACTTTTTGTCTTTCTTTTTAAAAACTGATTTCTGTTTTTGTGATATTCATTTTAAAAATGCAAACTAAATATTTGGATAAGATGTCGCACTGGCTTGGAAATATATCCGCTCAAGTCCACACACATTTTCGATCTTTCACTAGAAAAAAGGTAATAGGTTGAACTTGATTTGAAACAAAATATAAAGCTTTTTTAAGGTTTCGAAAGAACCTAAGATATCTGTAAAAAGATTGTCAATGGTTTAAAAAAAATTTTCAAATATTTCGATTTAGTTGCAAAAATTGGAGCCTTGTTTAAAATCCATATTGTGTATGAAATTTCTTTTAAGTGTCGTCTGGCGTAACTTGCCTTGTAGGCATAGCCTCATCTCTAACAGTATTTTACATGGTGAAAAAGCTCCACTGCAGCATTTCAGAGTAGCTCCGAGTCGATGCGAGTGGCCAAATGAATTTTTCTCTGTCATATTTCGTTCATTTTTGTCTTGACATGTTCTATGACAATTCTTTAATTGATATACAGGATTTTTCATTTTCTCGGTAGAGAACGCAAAATTCACATTTTCTAATCCATTACTATTGTTGACAGAGATGCATGATAAGAGTCTTTTACCGTAGTAATCAGTTAACCTGAGAAGCAACTGTTTGCTTTTATTATCAAGAAGGTGAAGCGTTTATGTCGGTATTTGCTCGGTAAGAATAAACGAAATCAATCTTTGAGGATTTTAGTTGTTTATTTCAAAGTAAGATGAGATCTGAAACTATTCATAAAATACTATGATACATATTTTAGAAAGGATTACCAGAACATAGAAATTACTTTGTGAATCTTATCACATAATAAATACGCATTAGCAATTGTGTTAGTGTGTGTCATAAACTTCGCTCCAATTGTAATGAATATATCTTTATAGCGCACGTTTCAGCAGCGATGTCCGAGATATTTACTTTTTAAATAGTGTTTCTTCATAATTTGAAGGTAATGCAGTGTTGAATAATTTTGAAATGATTGATAAATTAAATTTTTAAATTGAAGTCACTCATTAATGAATCGTATCCAAGTGAAGGAAAGCTACAAGTTATGATTATCTGTAGAGATAATAAGTCTGGACTCAAATGTGCTAGTAGTTTTGTTACTGAATAGGGCAGATCACATGCGCTTCACATTTGAAAATTGTGAAATTATGGAAATATAGAAGCTGAGTCCTCCATGATTAGAACGCAAAAAACTGTAGCTCATGTATGTTGACTTGAGGGCGTCCTTCACTAACAACCGATTTTGGCTTCGCGCGATCGAATCAAGCTGAGAATTTTTCTGAATGTTATTCATGATCATGATCAGAAAAGATTATTGCCAAAGCTTCATCGAAATCATGTTTTGCATTTGCGAGTGATACAAAAATTTTCAGTTTCTTTTATTTTTAGAGCTCATTCAACTACAGTCAGAATTAGATCGAGAGATCGAAAGAAGCGAGCGGTTCCTAACTTAACAAAAACATGTTCGAAGGAAAACATCAATCAAGTTTGTGATGTATCATTTGAGTATCAGAATTATCCAAACGAACAAATAAGACATTTTGCTAGATATTAAAAACATTCTCTTCAGTAACAAATCTAATTTATTAATCAAAACGGACCCATAAAAGTGCTATAAATACGTCAAACTGTAGGAACACTATACATTTTATTAATTTAATATTAAATAATACAACTTATTCTCCGAACATAGTCACGGGAGTAAGAATTCATAACTGTCAATACGCCAGCTGCAGGATTGTGGAGCTCCTATAACATAGTCAACAATTTGATGAAAACAGCGATTTACTATAAAGGTCCATATATATTCTGCAAATAGACATTTTTATCTAAATTTTGTGCAACAGATGAGAATTTGAGAATTAATTAAATATATCACGTTCTCGATAGAAAACGCCTTTAGGAGACTGTTCTTGATAGTATATGGATCTATAGATGGGTAATGAACAATTAATTTGTGACTTTCGCAAACATCGACTAATACAGAAATGAAGCTAACGGTAAAGTATACAAGTAGACATCACTTTTTTTTATCACTTATGTATCTTTTGTTTGCTTTCATAATTAAACATCTAAATATATTTATTTTAAAAAGTTTCAAACTTAATTTGTTGTTAATGAAGTTACCTATCGTAGTTTCCGAGCGAAAATGTAAGGTGATATGAGCACAAGCACTTTTGATTACTTAATTACTACCGATACAATTATTCTGAAGAAAATTTGTATTTCTTGATTGCAGTAAACAATCAAACATAGAAAAAAAATGTCGATAGAACCTGTAAGTGAAGTTGATCAAGATACAAACGCAAGATTGATGGAACCTGAAAATGAAATTCTTCGTCATCAGCATAAAAATGTTCAGTATGGAAAGCCATATTTTGCAGTATTATTAGCGGCCTTTTCTTCGTTGGGTGGATGGTTTTTTGGCTATGATCAAGGTGTTACTGGTGGCATTGTTGTTATGAATTCATTTAAAAATGACTTTTGTGTTGGCTTATATGCTAATGCAAGTGTCTGCGATCTTCCTGTGGGTGCTTTACCTTCTGATTACAGACGATTCTTAGTACTATATACGTTACTGTATAATGTCGGATGTTTTGTTGGTGCTGCGTTCATTTCTTCATTTGTGGCAGAAAAATTTGGACGTCGAGCCATCATTTTCACAGCATCAATTCTATTTTTCATTGGTACTTCAATGGTTATTTTTTCACCAGGTGGTTCCAAAAAGATAATGATTTTAATATTAATTGGTCGGATTGTTGAAGGGACCGGCGTTGGCTGTTCTTCATTTGCATGTCCATTATATGCTTCAGAAATAGCTCCAACAAATCTACGTGGAATGCTTTCTGCTTTTATGCAAATGACAGTCGTAACTGGTTTATTTCTTGCTAACGTGGTAAATTTTTTATTGCAAAATCATAAATGGGGCTGGCGATTGTCAAATGGAATTATTTTGATCGCTCCAGTCACGATTATGATCGGCATATTTTTCTGTCCGGAAACTCCTCGATGGTTGTTTAAAAAAGAGAGTCGAGTATCGGCCGAGAGAAGTTTAAAACGCATCCGTAAAACAACCGATGTAAGAGCTGAACTAGATGCTATTGCCGATGCTATACAAGAAGAAGGTGATCAAGTTTCAATCAAAGAACTATTAGCAACAAAGAAAATGCTTCGAAGACTTGGTATTGCTATAGGAATGCATGTTTTAAATCAGGGAACGGGTATTAATCCTATATTTACATATGGTGGTATTATTTATGAAAGTGTTCTCGGAAAGGGAATCGTATCATTATTGATTTTGTCTGGTGTGAATCTCCTAAGCACAATACCAGCCTTGTTTCTAATTGATAGACTAGGTCGTCGAAAACTTCTCATATTTTTTGGCTTAGGTATGGTAGTTGGACATCTTGTGGCAGCAACAGTGTTTGCTACAGGTTGCAATGTAATTAAAACAATCATCACTAACACTACAACAAGTGAAGAAATTGTAAATTGTAAAACAACTTCTGGTATACTAATGCTTGTCTTTACAGTTATTTTTGTAGCTTTTTATGCACTTTCTTGGGGAGCAGTCGTCTTTGTTTATGTAGCTGAGATTTTCCCTCTTAATGTCAGAGCTAAGGCTATTTCAATAGCGACAGGAAGCAATTGGTTAATGGGTACACTTATGTCTTATATGTTAGAGTTAATAGCTCCAATAGGGATTCATGGAGTATTTTATCTTTTTAGTGTTCTGTGCTTATTGGGTGTAATATTCGTCTACCGTTTCTGCCCAGAAACAAGAGATATTTTACTGGAAGATATTGAAGAAGAGTTTGCTAATTTCTATTTAAGGAATAGAACAACAAAAAAAACGACAAAAGTCCGATCAGCAGAACAAAACAAGAAGAGCTAAAATGAAAATAAGTGAAATGAAGTGCTAATGTATGTCTATGAATCTGCTATTATAATAGTTCTTTTTTAATGCGAATTGAGAAAATTTTGTTATTTCCATACAACGTTTTTTCCATGTGTGCAACGTCAAATAAATAAATTCCTTCAAGCACTATCTTTTAGAAAGCAGATGTGTCTATTGCAGATGATCTACATGTTTCACCGGAGAGTGAAGTATTGGCACCTGTGTCTCAAATAGTTGAAAATCATTTATTATTAGCCAGAAAAAGAGGGTAACATTTTTTAAAAATTTTATATCAGATGTGCCAGAATGTTTACAACACTATCCATTTTGCATATATATCCCTACAGACAAAATATAAAATCTTGAATTTCTTTTCTAATATACTTCGTCGAATTCTCTACAGCCATTTCGATTCTCTTCAGGATCATAAAAATCTGTGTAATAATTTCTATTCTGTATTTATCTCGACAAAAATAAACCATAAAAATCTGACGTTTTGTTTGAAAGATATGTAATTAAATTCTCGAAAGTAACCGAAGTAAAAGATCTTCTCAAAGTTTTCCGAATAGATTGCCATTCAAGAAGACTAAAAAAGAAAACATATGAGATGCTGAAATTTCTTACTCCAATGAGTTCAATTCTTTGCTCCTCAAAATAACTGCATAGCTGTCGTTAATGACTTATGATTCTCTCTGTAGATGAAGATCTTTAACTTGGATTACTTTAGAGAATTTAATGGTATATCTTTAAAAAAATGTCAAATTTTGATGATTTATTCCTGTCGAGATAAATACAGAATAGAAATTATTACAAAGATTTTTATTACTCTCAAGAGAATCGAAAATAGTGACGTTTCATACATCGTTATTTTTTAGTTTTTCCAAAATCTATCAGAAATTTGAATAAAATTTGTTACAATGGTTGTAGAGAATTCGACGAATCGTATTGTAGAAGAAACTCAAGGTTTTATAGTCTGTCTATAGAGAGGTACATGCACGATAGACCATGTTGCAAGTATTCTGGAACGTCTGATAGAATCCATCCTTCACCCATACCTAGAGCCACCGCTATTCCCACACCCAAACACTGTTTTATATACATAAACACATTAGTCAAGAAAGGCAAGTGCAAAACTAAATTACCAATAAAGAAATGTCAATTTTATCAAAATTGCATGAAAATGTGGTAGACGATAAGAATTCTGACTTGCAAAGAGTCATATCAAGTGAAGATGAATTTCTATAGTTTGACTGTGAGATTTCACAAAATGCAGCATTCGAATTTTTATAGCGTCTAAGCGTTCGAACCAGTAATCAAATCAAAGATCGTCGGAATTATCATGCCATCTGTTGTTGAGGATAAAATATTCTATCAGTGTGAAATAGTTCTCAAGCTGATATTTGGTCAATTAAACAAAAGAACTGATATTAGTTGCATACAACAAGCACAGATTGAATATATTTCGCTCTGATGACTAGAGTCCAATGCAAAGTTCGTCAAACAACCTAATTGATTTTTGTTCTATTTGTTTCCTACTAAGATTAATGCTAGTTACAAGTGACGACAATCGAAAAATCTCACAATACAAGCATGCCTTTTATTTCACTGAAACAATGTATAAAATCAAAACATTTCGTTATATGAATCGTAAATTCATTAATATGCCCCACTGTTAGAGCATCAATTTGCAGGATAGAATATGAGTATATGATTAAAATAAAAATGCACCACAATATAAATAAGAAATTGTTAACTTGAACGTTGAAAACCAGTACGCTAGAGTGTATCAATTAATCTGCTGGTTCTACTGAGAAACAATTTACTAGTATGGTCTTATGAAGATGCACCAAAAATAAGTACGAAGAAAGAACTCTTTCAAAGCTTTTCATCTACGAATTTAGTACAACTGATGTTGAATAATATCTATACTTTGTTTTCTTCAATAAAGATATAACATTTTTCAGAAGTAATTATAAGTTTGATGTTTTCTTGTTTGAAATCATTATTTAACACAATGAACCCCAAATTGGTCATATTTCTATAACAGATACTTTACACAGTAGAGTCTATACTAGTGACTAGTGTGGGTAAAAAGTAAGCTCTGATGCACGTATATGTACAGAAACATTTACACTCACACCCATCCATCTGTTTTCGACATGAAATTCGCGAAAATATTAATTACAACTCATCATCATCATCATTCAAATAAAACTGAAAAAATAGACTTATCAAATTAACTCTATGGCACTATATAAACCCAAGAAACACTTTAAAAAATTACTTAATAATAACTATGCTATCCTTTTGCGTTTCTTGACACATATGCAAACCAATAACTTAAAGCTCAACATAATTTATGATAATGTGAATGAATGTCAAGTAATATTTATTCTGGAGTAAAAACAAAGAATAACTCACATTGAATTTCTTTCCTGTCTACAAGTTGTCAAATAATATTCTTCTTCTATTCAAAATATAAACATGCTTAGCATTAATGAATAAGATTTCAACATTATGAGAAAGAAAGTAGCAAACAACGTGATACAGTTTCGATATCGAGTGAATCGCTCATAATTATTTCTCAATATCTCTATATCTATGTGAGTTTCTTCTCTAGTACCATCGGTTCGATCGGCAATGTACTAAATATCAAAACATTTCTTGGTACAAAAAAATATCGCATTCTTCCAAGTTCAACATTTCTAGCTGGAACCTCCTTAGGTGAGCAATTAGCTATCATTTCTCTTATTTTACCACAATCTTTTGCTTCTAAAACGGGTCACAATTTTCGAAGCATATCATGCGCTTTTTATAAATTAAGTTCCGTTCTTTATACTGGTGGTGGTGTGCTAGCTCTCTTATGTTTATATTTGGCTCCACTCGATCGGTATTTGCAAACATATCGATCAGCTATTAAGCGTCAATGGATGACATTAAACAGAGCTCGATTATTATTATTTATTACTGCTCTTCTATCTATACTACTGTAAGCATTCCTTTTGGTGTGTTTCGCGATGTAATATCTAACGAAGAAGTGTGCGACTATAACAATGTCGTATTTACTCATATTTCAATCTATTTTTATGCAATTCTTGGTCTTTTCTCACCTTTAGTACTTTTGACTGTGTTAGGCTTCCTTATCTGGCGCAATCTTCAACAGACTCGTGAGCGTCAAATTATAGAATCAAAACTCAAATAATCTTACACAACACGTAACTCAAATGATTTTGATTCAATTGGTCACAATTGTTATTTCCATCATATCAGGTGCAATTATAAATCTTTATGACTCTCCATGATATGCTTCATTCTTACTTTGCCTCTTATTCTGTACTTTGTGTGTAATATTGCTAAGTAGAAATATTACTTATGGTTGACTAAACAACCTGACAACATTAAATAAAAATATAAAGATAAAGAAATATTTTTGATTTTATTTTATCAAATGTTCGAAATAGGGGCCATCCTAACTTGGAAACAGCACCAGCCAATGAGGTTTCATTTTTGTTTGATCTTCCCAGTGCAAAGATACAGTTCGTCTACAGCCTTTTTACGGTAAAAATACGATATGCAAATTAGTTGTGTATCATTATAAATACTTTACGCAGAAACACGACTGTACTGAAGTGAGATTGCGATATATATATGACTGTATACGGTGTCATATTACTTTGTCTAATGGTACGAAAAAATATGCTTAGTTTACTGCCGTAATATTACTACTTTTTCACCGTTTACTGATGGGAAACGGCGCATGCAACATTATACTAATACCTTTTTTGTGTTCAACCTCAGACAGTTTTGAATATAATAGTTGTGATCTATGGTCTTGCATTGACCTACACTATATATAAGAAAAGCACCATTTGATGTAAAGAATATAGAAAACAAAGTTTTTGGTAAACATCTACTTCGGCAAGCAATAGTTGTTGGTGGTTCACTTTCACCAATCCAGCTTGGTTTAGTTAGCTGGCACCCAACCTGTTTATCATAGATCCAACACATGTCGATAATGAATTGCGAACCAAGAATAGTCATCATGGTTGATTTGAAGCTAAGCTTTTAGTTTCAGACAGAGAAAGACCTTACAAAAAAAAACTATAAAGAAAATAGGGCTTGTGAGTGAGAATATCAGAAATACTATCGATCGAACAAATATAACGAGAATATACCGATAAATTTTCTTAAAGTATAGTAACATCATAGTTATAGTTTAGAAGAGGATCAGTAAATCCAAATGATAAGTTTTATCCATATATTAATTATTTAGTAAGTCTATCGGAAGTATGATAAACCAAAAGTATAATTAGGTTTCCGCTGCTTACAGGCATTTGACTCTCAATATGGGTATCAAAAGCCCATTTTGATAGGTTTCTTTGATATTACTAAAAGATATTCTGAACAAGAAAATAAACTACTGGTATAAATTACAACCGATCATGAACGAAACTGGGCACTCGTAAGTGATGCTCCACTGCGAACAGTGTACTGAGATTCATTTTAGAAAATTTCAACAGGAAATAGAAAGTTTCGGTCTGTGTACAAAATAGTCGTAACCAACAGTATTATAAACAGATTTTGTGTTTGTCTACGTGTTCAATGATAATTCTCAAAGGAGAACGCAACAAGCGATAACAGATGATGTTTAGATCAAAGTCAGTTGAAGGTCAAGTGGGTTCGAGCAAGGAGAGTTATGGTTATTAACATTACACATGTACTAATAATTACACCAGATGATTTCGATTAAAAATGAATATTTTCTTCTCATAAACGCTTAGTTACCTTCTGTCAATTCTTCATGTGAACAGATTAATAATCCCTATTTGCATTGTATGCTTTTCACTTCGTTTATGATCTGATGATGATTGGTCTTAATTGATGAAATGCAACGTCTCTCAATATAGCTAAACAGTTTTTTTATTTCTCGTTACTAAAGATGAAGTTGAATAAACAGAAAAAAAATGCTATTTCAATAATGATGTTCATTTGTCGCAACCAGATAGCTCATTTAAAATTCGGTTCGTGGTCGATTTTTGAGATAGGCAGCAATATTCGGATGTTTGGCAACTTCTTGACGGTTAGTCTTCAACCATGGATATTGGTCCAATAAATTCGCATCAATTTCTAGAATATTTTCTAGCACATCGTATACATGCAAATCAGCGAAAGTCAGATGATTGCCGACAAAGAATGAACCACCTTCACTGTAGGCTTTGGCCAAGGTTTCGAGATTACATAAATGCTTCGGTAATTCGTTAGCAAAGAATTTGTCTATACTTTCTTTTTTCTGAGGTTCTTTTTCATACCAAATAATTGGTCCGAATTTATTAAGAAGATCTGTAGCTGTATCAGCAACGGCTTCGACTTTTGCTTGTTCCCAATTATCTTTGCCTGCCAAATGAAATTGACGAGCAAGAAATCGAGCAATAGTCATTGATTGTGGTAATTTGACACCATCAATTTCAAGTACTGGCATCTGACCGAGAGGCATTTCTGACTTATGAGATAGCCATTCTTTCTCGGAATATCGTACATCTTCAAATACTTGTCCAGCAGCAACCAAAATAAGACGAGAGATTTCAGCACGACCACGACCGTCGAAATAGTATAGTCTGTATGTCGACATTTGAATGTGCGTGTTTGTGTATGAAGAAAAAAAGAAAGAATGTGCAACGACAACGTGTCGTATATGAATAAATAGTGATATTTATATGTGTAGAGCGATAACGATAGAGAGCTCGAGCGTGTTCTTGCCACGTCATTGTTATCTGTCCAATGAGAGAATAAGCGACAGAAAAAAGAGAAACAACCAAGTGATACCACGTTTTTTTGTTATTTTCTATCGCAACCATAAATACACAGTAAAAGAAAGCGTTAGTCAGAAGTCTTAGTAAAAAAATCTTAAAATTTAGGTCGCTAGTGTTGATGTCAATTATGTGGATGACAGACGTTGGAGATTTGCAACTTGCAGAAAATCTTCTTAAATCAAGAAATACTTGACTAGGTTCATTTAAGAGGCTATGATGTCACAAGTTTCTGTAAATTGTTAACGAAATAGCATTTCTTATATACTCCAAGTACTTTGTAATTAGCACACAACATGATGTAGTTGATAGAAAAAAAAGGTATACATTTTCTGATAAATGACTTTCTCGTTGTATTAAATTACTAATAGACGTGTTAAGGATTTTTGTATTTTAAGAGTAAAGTTTTGAGTCACCTTCTAAATAAATTTATTCGTTTAAAATATACTCGAAGTTCTTTTTAACTGCTAAAAAAATCAAAAGAAATATCGATATACAAAGAAGACAATTAAGTATTATGGTTGACTAAAGAAAATTTTCAAAAAACAAATGTGCTTATACTATTTTACTTTAGTTAAAAAAAAAGACTTTCCATACTCTTGTCCTATTATTTTCAGTCGTAATTGAATAATTGAGTTATAAATTGATTTTCTACGAGTACATGTATTACTCAATCAAGTTCTATGTTTCATCATCTATCATGTATACTGGGGTTTGATCCCTTTGTAATATGTGTAAGATAATTTTTATGTTTAATGAATATTTTCGAAGGAAGTGTTATTTAGATTCATTGATATTATGTATATGTCTACTGTGTTTAACTAATTAATATAATACTATCGTTCATATAAGGTTGACATAATTATAATTAAGTGATATAAAATTGAATACGGCATAAAATGACTCTTTTATATATCTTTGTAGTATAGGTACGGATATCTTTTAGCCACGGAAGAAACTGACTTATACAACTTTTCCAACGCTCCATTAAAACTACAAAAAGAGCAGAAAATCGATATTTTAGGCAGCTGTGCTTATCACTCTCTGTCTACTTATTGAAATCATATTAGAACTTCGTCAGAATTCGTTTTGCGTCAAACTTCGATCTGAAGAGATCTATTGACATCAAAATTATAGTTTTTATGAAAAGAGGAGGATACTTCTACTCCTAAAAAGTGTGAAAATGAATGCTGTTCTTTATAAGCCCTGAGAGATTACTAATCATTTCTTTTATTCTTCTACTCTTTTTATCATTCACTCGACTTCGTGTGGACTGATATCGATGTAAGCGAATGAGAAAAAAAGAACATTGTCTTGTTGCATCCCATATTTTCGATTCATTGTTCTTGTAGAATAGACAATTTAATTTTCTTTTTCGTCGTGTCACTTTTTTTACATACATCCAAACCAATTTTTTGACATCGGCTTAGCGAATATTTTCCATTGATTGAATTGTTCATCCCATACATAGACTAGTCGATCACGGGTGAAGAAATAATGCATATAACCAGACGTGAACGCCGCTCTAATCGAACCAGACAAGCCCGGAAATTCTTTGCTGAGTTTTCTTTCGGTTGATTTTCTCTGCAAATGCTCTATGTCGAATGATTGTAAGCTGTTCACTTTAATAACATGAACTCCATCCTGATAGTAAATGGCACCGACAATTACACTTTGTAAATGAACTGGCAGAGGATCATCACGGTGATACTTAATTTGATAGGAACTTGGCTGAATTTTGTATCGATAAACGCGTGCACTAGTAAAAATGAGAATCTCGTGAGTGACGAAATCGTAAGTACCGCCAGATATTCGATTCGGTAAACGATGGTAAATACGTTCGTAGGGTGTAACATGTGTGTCCCACTTTTTCTTATTGGTTAAATAGCGCCTAAGCATTCCGGTATCCAACGCATGAAATGTTTTGTCTGGAAAATCGAATCCTGCATCGATGAATTGCTGACAAGAGAACTTGTTTATTGATGAAGAAGTCTTAGTGGATCGAGTGGTCGTTCTTATTTTGGTCGTGGTTTTTGTTATGTGTGTCGGCGGAGTATTTTTTATTATGTGTGTCAATTTAGTTGTTTTCTTCGTTGTAACTGATTTAGTTGTTTTAGAGGTCCATCCATACTTTTGCTGAATTATAATTCGATCGAACTGCGGCAAAATATTTGTTTTTCTTATTAGCTGATACCTGGGATACATTATCGAAGTTTGTTCAAATTGATGCTCTACGCCGAGAACATGTCCAATCTCGTGAACAGCAACGATATAGAGATTGATGTTGTCTCCAGCATAACTGTCCGGAAAAAGAACAGATATTTTCACTAAAACGATCGATCCACACAAAAGGGACTTACCTATTTGTCCATGGCTCATCCATGTCGAAATGTATTCGACCATCTTCAGGATAATAGGCATGTGCCAATGTTCCACCCTGTCCATCGAAATGGTAACCGTCACCGTGATCTCTATAACCAAAATCAATGACAATATTCGCTGGACATGTCGAACAGACTTGCTTGACATCCAATGGGATATGTTGAGACCAAGCATCGAATGCTTGCTGAATGATACTTCGTGACTCTGCTGCACCAATACGTGGTGAATAGTTTCTCAGAGACCAAGTCAATGTTGAACGTGACCATTTTAGTCCTAATGATCCAGCAGTATTTGTTGAGAAACTGAGCGGTGGGTCCTTATTACCACAGCGTGATCGACTCATTTCTTGTTTGGTAGCATCGTCCAAAACGCCGGTGACTTTTAAATGAAATCGTTTTTGAAAAACTTTCAAAACACTCCTCAAGTCGAAGGAGCAATATAAACCAGTCGAATTAGTACATGGATTATAGCCAAATTTGTTGAGATAACTAAGAGCATCATTGGTTGATTGAACAATTGAATTATTTATTTTATTTGTACTAAGCGAGACACTAATGCAACAGAGAAGGACGAAGAGTGAGGCATAGTGTAACATAGTTTTGTGTAAAGACACAAAGAAATAAATGCATTTTATATATTTTACAATCGATGTCTTATCTAAATGACATTTGGTTAAGACAAAACGTGATGATCAAATTACTGATTCATGTGAAAGCAGATCGGGTGCTCGTTTTATTGTATGTATTTGAGTCGTTCGATAGGTGCTCGGAATGGTTTAATGAATCAGAGAGATTCGAATATTCGCTATGAATGATTTTCTGAAGATGGAATACTTTTACCCTAGCTAAATACAAGAAGTAATTGTTCAATGATGAAGAGATGTGTGAGATCTTAATTCGACTTCAAATTTATTTCTGTACGTGTATATGTGTTTCGAAACAATGTAACGACTACATATAGAACTGTACTGCTGTAGACGGACATGTCACTTTGGGTAAAAGTCTAAATAAAAAACGGCTAATAATTTTTTACAAAACAGTTGAAAAATGTTGGACGTTTAATCCCATTCGAAAAAATAAACAATACATCGACTTTCGCACAATTTTTTTGTTGAATATTTTCGAAGACTTTATGGGCTGCTTTTTGTCAGCTATAATTTATAAATAACAATTTACCATGTGCCTCTTCTTGATCCAGTGGCAAAACCTTTTTAATTACAATATTCCAGAAGTAATATAAGACTTAATTCTATGTCACTTTCGTAAAAGTATGGTAATGAACTAGTTTTAGCCATCACCACTAATTTGTAAAACATAACGGCTATTATCTAGAGTAAGAGATGTAGATGTGAGGTGTGACTCAGGGTTCTGGGAGTGTAACTTTCTGACCTCTTCAACTTTACCAACACCCACCACCCATCCTCGTACCACTTGTCGGTGATCATTCGCGCCGGAATCTGTTAGGAAACATCAGAGACTTATTCGTGAGAAATTTCAAAATCAGACACTAACTCACCGCCACCTGAATTCCAGGAATGCTGCCCTGTTTATCATAGATCAGAATGACACCATCGTCTTCATGTTTCATGTAACGATGCCCAAGAAGGTTTCCTATGAAAAAAATTTCTATTACAATATTTGCGCATAACTACTCATAATGTACCTTCGCATTGACCGTCAATAGGACTGAAATCATGTTTTGTTGCTTCGGCAATTGTACGAGGTTGGTCAACAAAATATTCTTTGCTCAATGGATTTAGACCCCAGATCGCTTTCAACGCACTCCAGGCCATTTCTGAATCACCGCTGAATAGAAGATCATACGCTGTACAAATGTCAACCTATTGATATTTTTCTTTCATCAACACAATCTACTAACAGACACTGATAAAAGTGAAGTAGAGAACGATCAAACACTTCATTCTGGCACTGCAAATATCATTTTGATCTATCAGTGAAGAGGGCTTTTTATAGCTTGTTCTACCTACGAATATCAATTGCCAGCGCTGACGAAGCATCTATCGATGCCAAACTACGTATTGAGTATTAGTATCAATTTTGAGGTATTAAATTACTATCGAAATGAGGATAAAAGATTGAGCGCATCAGCGTATTGACATTGACGAAGCATTATTACTGGAACTTTCGTTTTGATGTCATTTCGTTATACTTTTCTCTGCATATTTATACTGATATATGTCATCAAGTGCAACATAAAAGAGACTGGACTCCATTCCAAGATTCTACAATTTTGACTGAGTTCTACCAATTCTAAAGCTGTCACCGTGATGCAATAAATGATACAACAAGATTATTGAACATCAAACAGAATTCCATAAATGAATGCAGAACTCAACAAATTATCGGTATCGGACACAAACGAATGATGGATCGATGATTCTGGCCAAGCGAATATATAAAATCGAATGTGCAGATCAATCAAAAATCTTCGATTTGCTGTATATTCTAGAGGTGTGAGTGGCGATGGTAGAGACAATGGTGAATTTAAAGTGGTACTGGGAGTGATCAACCCTGTCCCCTTTTCCTTCCGAAATATTTTTCTGTTTTTTCTAGCAAAAAAGGCTTACAAATGAGCTGATAGTACTTATGATGAGCTTCAAAACACGTTTCATGATCATCATTCCCCACCTTATCGAATCATCTCAAATATAAAAACCCGAGGTCCGCTACTGACTGGTGAGAAAAAATTGTGCCAGGAAAACCAAGACGTACTCTCTTAATGTGAATTCAACAGAAATAATTTCTTTCAGTTGTCGTAGAGAATATCCGTTCGATGTGTGGAGTGTCTATACTGAAAGTTGGAAAAGGATCGATGATGAGAACAGTAGAAGCAAGTGGGTGTTAGTGCTCATGAGAAGTAGAGCTTCACTTGCATCTTTCACATGTACACTCACACCTATTCAAGCAAACCAAACAGAATATATTTCATTTTTAAAAATATATTTCTTATTATAATTTTCCTTTTTTTTAGAACATGAACTATATTCTGAATTTTTTTTTTTGGATAAAATTCTTCTTGTGATCGTACTGAAACAAACACAAGAGAATTGAATCTATATAGATTTTATATCTTTCTCACGTCACAATTTTTTCTTATCTTATTTTTATGGCACATTGCAATTATTGATAAAAGTGAACAATGGTTTTGTTTATTGACTGACTAATCAATCAATAATGATTCAGTAAATCAAATAAATATATCGTTTTAATGTTTTAAGCTATTTTTCTTTTACAATGATTCGAACTTTAAAATATTCTTACATAAAATATTTAAATTCATCTAGAAAAACGAAGCTTTCAGTTCTTTTTTTAAAATTATAAAATAACAAATAAAATAGCATTTTAAAACCCTCATGAAAATAGTTGTCGACTATTTAATAAGACAAGGTTAATCTTGTTAATAATTTCTTCAAAAATATTTCAATAAAATTTATAAATGCATGTAGATAACAGATAAAAATTTTAGAGGAGAAATACATGTGTAAAAAAGATAAACCAACAATAAATGAGAAGAGAACAAATGAAAAAAAAATGAGTGTAGGAATACAACATCGTTTATTACCTAGCACAAATGACGAAATCGAAGAAAAGAAAGAAAAAATAAAGAATCATATTTGAGTAAGAACATACTTTTTAGATAATAAATATACGTGTTTTTTTTATCCTTACTTACATTTATATAATAAAATCTTAAAAAGAGTGAAATTTCGATATTAAATAAGCAAATGAAAAGAAAAGATGTTCAAAATATAAATTTGAAATATTCTGTTGTACAAATTCCAAAAGAAAAAAAAAAATTCACATACTTCAATCAATATGAATTACTTATTCTCAAATAAAAAAAAATTTTATTTAAAACAATTAATTAATTGAATTTGTCTCAGTTTTGCTTTTTTTTTTCATTCATCTTTTTGTTTTATTCTATTTTGTTACGAAACATAAAAATTGTCCCATTTTAGATTTCTGACAGCATATTCAGTTCATATGAAAAGAATGAATAGGGAGTATTAGTAGTTTCATTCGATTGTAACTAATCATTGTGTTCTGTTCTTTGCCGACCATGTCAATCTATTTTTACTGTGAACTACTGTATACAAACCAAACTTTTTGATATGTGTACAGCTAATCTCAATTGAAAATCTTTATTTTTTTTTCATTAAAAAACTTTCCTGATCGAAAATTCTCAAGATTGAAGGATGGGCGGCTTCTCAAACCTTTCTCCTGCGCTCAGAACATTCCTGTTTGTTGATATCTTTCGTAAAAATGAAACGTTCGAAGAGATATTATTCATCAAAAACAAAAGCTTGAAGATATTAAAAGAAGAAGAAAAACAATATTTTCCAAGGAAATTACTAAACTAAATTATCAAATTTTGCTAAGCATTTCAGTAGATTTATTGTTGTTTCCATTTTTTTTTAATGAAAACATAAAGCAAGAGAAGATAATTTCATTGTTTTTGTAGCGTCATTTTATGTTAACTTGCTCTTATTTAATAAATATAGTTTTCTTCATCATCATAGCCTATGGCATTTGTCAAAGGAATATTTTCTTGCAATTTCTAGATGATATCAATAAGTCAATAGAACCGTTGTTTTTTAATACATAATTCAGAAAAAAAAACACATTTCCCAGCAAGAATAAAATAATTCATTTTGTGAAATAAAAATTCTATTGAATAACAACTAGGGATAACATATTTGATCAGACATTTTGTGGTCACTTTGTAGATCATGATTTCAGCGTTGTTTTTTCTCTCAAGGTTATTCCTCGATATTGTTGAATCGAGGGATGACCTTGGAGGAAGCGAAATTATAGTTCAACTCACGATCTGCAACATATCAACAAAAGATCTGATCGAATGTGTTCAGCTAGTATGAAAATCACCTCACTCCAAAAATAAATAAATAAATAAATAAAAGTGAATGTGCTATCTCAAATAATAGGTAAATTATTTTTTTGTTCAATGACATCCGAAATAAATATATGGAAATTATTTAAAAGTCAAAAAAAAAACAAATAAGATTAATCAGTAGAGTTTTATTATATGATATTGAAACATGAAGTAATTCGTTCTAAATATGAAAAACGATCCGATAAATTTACAAATGCTTCATGTCTATTTATTCGAACATTTCTTAGTGATAATAATCAATATTGGAAAGAATGAAGTATCAAAGAATTTTAGAAAATTTTTTTTAATGTGAATTAGAAAATAATTTCAAAAATTCTATTTGAATTAGTTTCTAATCGAATTCCAACAAAAAATGAATGTAATGATATTTATCTAGAATTAGTTGATATTTATAAAATTCTAAGCGTGTAAGTGTTGTTGGTGTTCTATTGATGTATCTCCAAATACGCATTTTCATCCTAAATAGAGTCTATTCTGAAAGCATTGTGGTTATTATGATTAATAAATTTTTTTTTTTTATTAATTACTATTGTGTGAAGAGAAACATATCCTGACACAAGAATGTTCTTTGTTCTTCTATGGCATCATAATATAATGTTTATCAGCATTCTTTCGCTTTATTCTATGGTATCTTTTTTTCTTGCAATATAAAGAGAGGTATGAAAATGAAAAGGGGGCATATATGCACTTGTTCTTTTTTTTTGAATTGAAATAATAGGAAGGGTATAACAATTGCGTTCTTCTATTCTGATTACTTTTGCGTCAAAAAGAGAATCCAGATGTTTTTTCCAGAATAAGTAAACATATATAGAATAAAGTTTAAGTTTTTCAGCTATTTTGACTGAATGTTCATAATAGTCCTACTCTATGCAGCATATATCCATAGTTTCATTATCCAATTAATAGAAAAAAAGGCATACATATCTTGTTTATAACTAATAAACATGTTGAAGATTTATTTATTCTAAGTTTTTATCACTTGTCTACTTATAAATATACATCATTTGTTTTTATTAGACAACTGCTCTTAGAACTGATTTACTTATAAGTAACAGATTAAGTGTTGGGTTATTTTTCTATTTATAAACTTTATTTGTTTTAAAAAATTCGAAAAAAAATCAAAATTAATAAATCGATATATGAAGAAAACAGACAAGTATTATGATTAACTAACGAAAGAGTTCAAAAAAAAAGTGTTTATGCAGTGTTACCTTGGTAAGAAGATATTCAGTACTTTTTTCTTTTCTATTATTTTCATTTGTGATTAAATAGTTCATTTATAAATTGATTTTCTACTGATACATATGTTACTAAAACAAGTCTTATTTTTTTTTTATGATTTATTACCTACAATGTCATTTGATTTCTCTGTAATATCCCAGGCGAGCAAAGGACGGGTAAAAAGACTAGTCTCATATCTAGTCCTGACGGGACGTCCTGTATAGTCTTTTTCTCAAATCGGACTATACCATGACTAGTCTGGAAAAAGTTGTCGTCCATAATACCCGTCCAGACTATGTTACTGATGGACGTCATTGGCTCTGACATGTGTAGTCTGTTTCACTAAAAAGACCCGTCTAGGACTAGTAAGAATCACTAATAGGTGGACTAGTCCTGTAGGAGGACTTTTTGAGAAAAAGATTAGTCAGGACGGGTAACAGCGACACCACATAGAACAAGTTGTAGTCTTGTGTAGTGGACGAGTTCGGACTAGTCTAAATGAAAATGTGTAAAGATGAAAGTTAGATTCGAACATGCATACAATGTGTTACTTACCCATCGTTTAGGCCATTGAGTCATATGATCAGCAGATCAACTCTACACATACATAATCATTCTAAGATGCTATTTAATATAATTTTATTCCACGTTTTTGATGTTCGCATTTAAATAAAAAATTATCGTTTACAAAATAGGTCATTAATTAAACAACACTAGATAGAACAAAGTCAAAAAAATTTATATTTTTTGGATAAATATTTTTTATTACTATTAAGTAGGAATAATTAGTTATGTTAAAAAAATTAATTTTAAATGCAAAAATAAAAAACAATTTATATTGAAAAGAAACTCGATTTTTCATATCATGATTTAGTTTACCTGAAAATTTAAATCATCATGTCTTCAGCTAAGTATTAAATTAATTTTGTTTCAATTAAATCTACTTTTAAATTTAAAAATTTATTAGAACTGATATTTAAAGCAGCAATTATGGTACAAAAAGATTTCAATTATTTTTTAGCTCTTTGTTTAAATTTGGTACATCTAATAATTTAAAAAAATATAAGTTAGCACTCCTTGTTGCTTGATAACTACTATTCTTTATAGTTACTTCCACTTTTTAATGTTTTGATATGCTCTTATATATTTTCAATATATGAAAATACAAAATATAATAAGATATATCAAGACAGATAGGAATGCACAAAGTATACTATCTATCTTTGATTTCACTATTGGCTATGACAGACTTTCTGATTGTTGTTCTAGAAAGAGAAAAAAACTAATAATACTAGTGACAATCGCCATAATTTTAATACAAAATAACAATGCATGTTATTAATCTCCATAATCATAATACAATAGATCATGCTTAGTTATCAATTTACGAAAATCTGAGTACACTATAGGCAATAAAACGGTTGCTATTCTGTTATCTAGTCCAGATTCTAAATGCATATGATTATCCATCGATCATTTTTTAACAAATGATATAGATGTTGAAAATCTTTTCTATTTACATACTACTTCTTTTCTTTCCATTATTCATCAGTTTAAACGAGTTTATAGGATAATTTAGTCTAAAGGAAGTGACTTGATTAGAGTCTTTCAGACTAGTCTGGACCAGGATGAATGACACTCTTTAGAAAAGGACTAGTAGTGGCGAGTGAAGACGACGCGTCGGTATAGTCCTAACTACTATCGAAGATGTTCCAGACTAGTTAAAGACGTGTGACATCGACTGGTTTCTGATTGTTTACGGGATGGAAAGGAATCAATTTTGTATTTTAGAATGTAAATGGGCGTCAGTTCATTCCAGTGTCCTAGTCTCCCGTCAGGATGATCGTCAGGTTTCGAATACTGTCGGGTTGGATGTTCGAATTCACCGTTTATCTTCTTTTTTTAAAACGCGGACTAGTTTGGACAGGTTCACTGGACAAAACGGACCAGGTATGACGGGGTTGAAAGACATTCTAGACTAGTCCAGACGTGTTCGAAGGACATTTCTCCTAAAGGTGACTAGTCATGTCGGATATGCAAGACGTTTCAGACTAGACCTGACGGGTATTGTGGACATTTCGGACTAGTCATGTCGGCCGTCATGCATAATTTTTTGCTTACTTGGGATGTAAGATTATATTTGTCCTTAATACATATTTTCGAGATATTTCTTTTTTACATATTATTTGCATTATTTTGTACATCTCAATTTTTCGTAGAATACGTCAAAGATTGCTTAAAAAAAAAATAATAAGTCCAGCTGTGAAATTAGCATTTCTTTTAAAATTCAAACCTTTCAATTTATAACTAGTGCATCAAAATTTGTGAAGTTAAACAAAAAGAAAGAAGAAAAAAAAATCTATTGATCTTGATTCACTATAAAAACAAATGTAGAACATGTATAGTTCAATTTTATTTTCATTTTTTCGATTGCAGTCCTTCTCCATCGATCGAGAACATGAAACATTTGACTAACTAATAATTGTCAAGTGAGAGTTTTGCGTCTATTTATTAAATTATTATGAAAAAAATCTAGATTTTAATGAAATATTTTTCGACTTTGGGGTTTTTTATTAGTACAAATTGCAAAATTCCATTAAAATCTAAATTTTATGCCATAATAATTCCAATTATAATCATAAGTGTTACTCTGATTGTACACATTGGTTATATATCGATCTACGCTCAACTATGTTTCTTTTTCTAATGAATAAAATAAATTCTCTCGATACATTCTATGTATGAATATATATGATCACAAATCTTCGATCAGATCGAACGTAATTCTGTATTTCATTCTTCTTCAAATTCTTGACATGATTTTAAAATGTAACTTGATGTAGTTTTTTCTGCTTCTAGATATTTAAACAGCAATAGATGATGTTATTTGCAAGCACACAAATGGATTGTATAAGCCAACTCCTAACCTTCCCCTACTCACTCAAATAATTTATAGACCAGCGTCTGAAAAGACATAAACCAAAGAATGCGTTTCCAAAACATGTCTATGAAAAAGGTTAGATTCTGTGTAATTTTAAGCAATGTAATTTTTATTTCTTGGTCTGTTGAAGGTGGTTACTGCTCGAAAACTTCTTCATCAACAGCATAAGACGTTGGTGATAAAGATTCTGCAGCTACTAATACAAAAAATGAAGGTTCAAAACAAGCAACTCACGCAATAATCATAAGTATTTCAGAGCGTAGATGCGAATGGTCAATGTTTCCACAGCTGGAAGTTATTACTTTGACTACGACGACAACAAAATTCTGTTGGCGCAAAAGAAATTTCTCCAAGAAAAAAGACAAATTTTAGAGATTCAATAGCTTCATAAGAGAATAGACAATTTTTTCACAATGGTTCTATTATGAACAGCGTATAATTCAGCAGCCATGGTCAAAAAATAATGTCTCGTGATTCAAATCGTGAGCATCATCGTGACGAAGAACCAGAAAGACATTAAGATTTGACATCATACTATTTAGATTGACATATAAAGCGAACATTTGAATGTGCTATGACTTTCTATAATAAAAAATTTCGTAAATAAAATAGTACTTTTGTTAACGATTATTATCTTGTTTCCTTATATTTAACATCGAACGTGTGATAGATCAAGTTTGATCTAACTTACTTGGCTTTATTTTCTTGCCAAGTTATTAGATGCATGTTTAGGGTTTTTGTAGAGTATTATCTTAAACTATGGTTTCCATGAAATTCGATACCAGATGAGATGTTAGGTTTCTTTATAAATTTCAATTGTAATCAACTCCCTAGATAAGTAATTATCTTTCTTTTCACTCACTTTTCGTTTTCCTAGAGGACATATAATACGGCAAATTTTTCATGAGTTTGTTCTCTCATCAATTCAACTATGAATGAAGTGAACGCTCAATAACTAATATCAAAGCATTGATTCTAACTTATGGGTTTCAATTGTCATTATAAATCTTTCATATTCATATTAAAAATCAATATTTTTTTCACCTACCATACTTTTAAAGAATGACGAAAATATGGAAGATAATTCATCTCTGTTACTGTTTTAGAGATTCTTAATTTCGGAATAAAATCAAAAATGATTCATAGTATTGCAAGAAAGGATCGTATATGGATCAGTTTAGTTGAACATTTGTTGATTTACGTTTCTCCTATGAGTGTAAAAAAATTCCAACGATATATACTTTCTCAGATTCAGTGATCACTAATGTTTGAACAAATTCGTAAGATATTCACGCCATGACAATATCGCATCCAAATAAGATGCCTATTTTTGGCAATAAATGATTGTTAATTATTTGTGCTTGAGTTAATGCAAAAACTCTTATTGAATTCGCTGGTAAATGCAATCAATAACCTCAACATTGCCAATTTTGGACTGCTAGTTGTTTGATGAAAGGTGAGGTGTGACTGTGGACATGTTTTGATAAAGATAAGTACTGATTCATAACACCGAAACTCACACATATCTTCGTCATACATCCTCTTGACAATTTATCAATTATATTATATCGATTTGAGACATTGATTTTGCTATCAGTTGTTATTTTTAATTCAAGATGAGTTTTGTTCATGCTCTTCGGATATGAAAAATTTTCAATTAAACAATAAAGAGAAGGATAATATCAATTACCTTCACTGTGGTTCTATGGTGTAGCGGTTAGCACTTTGGACTTTGAATCCAGCGACCCCAGTTCAAATCTGGGTAGAACCTTTCTTTTTCGTCCAATATGTTTCGTCACCTTTATTTTCTCTCTCATATTGGAAGAAAGCATTTGGTCATGTGTTTTTCTTGCATTCGAAAAATGTAACATGGATTCCAAAGGTTGTATGCGTATTTCCACTAATTATTTGGTTTTCAGAATTTATGATCGCAATTTAGTATTGTAATACAGTCGATCTACAATGTCTTATTTAACTTACGATAATATGCATATTCACCTGATAAGAACATGGAATTCTGGTGCAAGGTTAATGACAGTATCACAAGTTCTACGTTGGAAGAAGGCCAAGCACATAATCTAAATTGTAGTACTATTGTTTATACTGCGTCCGACATTCAAAACTTTGTTCAATAGATTCACAATATGTTACAAGAGATATCATGAAGTTAGTCAGGATTTCCAACTGTTTAATAAAAGAATCAGTTTTCATTGTTTCAGTTATGTTATTCTATCTGAATCATTATCAAGTGCAATTGTAAACAATGGGTCATCACGTTCAAATCTATTTCTTGTTCAATAGTGTATGTTTATCAATCCATATCCATACCATGATTCAATTAGTAGATAAGCATATAAAATCTGTTTGATTTTTGACGTATGGGTGTATGATAGGCTTCGATTGATTGGTCAAATCTGCTAAATAAATTGAACTTCTCTTAACTCAAAGTTTTCTTTTTGTTTCTATCCTCTTGCCATTCTTCTTTTCAATCCAATCTAATTGACTTATTATTTTTTATTCTCTTATGATTTAACGATGCAGATTGACTTTTCTATGTAAGTCACATTATTTTGTCCTATTCGTCTTTGCTGAGATCTCTATCGATGAAAGAAAAGGAAAACATGTATGTCATATCGCTACTTCGCACAAGAATAGTGCGGAAAAAGCCACAACAATCACCAGCTTGTAAAAAAGAAGTAAATAGTGGAGATTTTCTACCGAGAAAAAGTCAACCAAGAATCCGATTTGAATGATACAAAATAATCAATGGAGATATGTGTTAAAATAGGCATAAATAATGATCCATTTCAAGAAAAGAGAGCTTGAATTCAGGATAAAAAACAAGTTAAAGACTGATCACCAAAGGTTTCAAACGTAACAAATCAAACATTACCAAAGTGATGAATAAATTCATTTTCTATGTCAATTTTATCAGTCTGTTTAAATAATTCTATATTTTCCACTATGGGATGTAAGATGTGCCCCTGAGGGCGAAGGGAATTTTCAAGTAATTGCCAGCACTCACAACCTGTATAGGCTTGTGTCATCATTTTGGTTTGTTCAATAAATCATCAAATGATTTACTGAGATATTTAGAAAATCAGACAGAAAGAAGTTTATTATTATTTTCTTGAACAGTTTTGCTTCTATCGAACGGGTGCTGCATAACTGATGGTTGCAAATGGTTTCAAATGTTTGTCTCACAGAAGATTTTCCAACCGAACATTAGATCTTATTCAAAACCATGGTATCGATAAAATCTATCCCTATAAGTCTTAACAATGACATAAATGGATTTAATCAAGGAAAAAGTTTCTATAGTCAATATCATTCCAGAAGTCACAATCACTCTTCAAATAGTTTTGACCAACTTGAAGGAGATCTTGAAAGTACATATACGCTTCATTTTCAGTCGTCATGCGTGGTCATACAACACGACGATCTTCATTAGTAAAATTATCCCTATGTGATTCGAAAGTAAACGATACAGCTTTATAAGTAAAGACTCGTATTGAATAAGTTAATAACCGTTGTGTGGTAGTACGAGATAGTAATAGTCATTAATCATGCGAACCATTCGGCGGATAATGCTTGATAACTTTGAATATGTTTTCTCGAAAGATAATCAATCCTATTCCTATACATTCACTAGAGAATAATGGCTTCTGCCATATCTTGTGAGTGTGTCTGGAACTTCTCGTTACCTACATGGAGATCTACGCCCTCATTCTCAAATGACTTGAGACCAAATGCTTATATAATGCGTAATTAAATTAATCAAATAAATGAAATTTCATTGACTCCAGCCGCTTCTAAGATAGTTAAAATATTCTGAAAGAAGAGTTTTAAAATAGATTTGATAAAATGTTAGAAAAGATGCTATTTGGCATAAATAAGTATGGTAAGTATTTCAACCAGATAATAGAATAAAAAATATCTCTTGTTGCGACACAACAAGAATTTCTGTTCAAATTATTGGTATATGTTCATTTTGAATAAGAAGATTAGAAAAATATCCATTTGTTAAGAATGATATGCGATAATCCTTTGAATTTATGAATCGATATCATTAGTGAAATATTTTTATTTAAAATAATAACATTTTTCTGTTGTTTTATCTAAATGTCTAATTGTAGAATTATTGAAAAATGGTCTATATAATATAAACTCATGAAGAGATTAAAAAAGCATTTTTATTAAACATTTTTAAAATCGATTACAATATTTCACTGTGTCAATGCTATTCAACATTGATATTTATTCAAGATAGAATAATTTATTTAACGAATTTTATTTTACTAAATCAATATATTCATCTGATTGAAAGAAATATTTATTATTTGTTTGATTTAATAAATGATAGATTTCTATCCAAGTTTTTTTATTTAAACATCTATTAGTTTTGTGTATGATTATATATGTAAATGATGGCGAACTAAACGAATCATCTAAAAAGAAATTATAAAAAATCTCGCGATGTCTTCTCGAGAATCTCTTTATAAGCTCAAGAGGAAAAAGGTCAACTATTGCTTAATTCTCTTTTTTGTCTACTGCAAAATATCGTTTGTTAATTTAAATTCTATAAAAATAATTTATCATTTTTCAAAGTCTCAAATAGACGTCCTCGGTCGAACACTTTTTTAAGTGAAGATATCGTTTAATATATGTTAAACATTTTTAATTTCTTGCATATGAAATTAATAGGTGAGCTTCTTATGGAATCTTTCTTAATTATATGTTGACCAATATTCAATCTTGAATTTCCATGCGTAAAATCTGATTTTAAACACGATTATTTCTTCTTTTTCTATTTTTTCATGTACTTGCTCTCGTCTGGTAATTCTATATTATTTAAATTCGACTGATAAATAAAGAAAAGGACACTATTGATTCTCTTCACCATGGTTCTATGGTGTAGCGGTTAGAGTTTGATTCTTAAACTATGACTATTCATAAATGTTGGTTTTTGTCGCTGAAGAAATTACCGTAAAAGGAAATGTTATTTTGGAATATTGAGAAGCACTTTGGACTTTGAATCCAGCGACCCCAGTTCAAATCTGGGTAGAACCTCTCTTTTTTTTTTCAATATTTTTGCGTTACCTTATTTTTTCTCTCACATAGAAGGAAAGCGTCGATAGTCATGTGCTGTTTTTTTGTTCGAAGAATGAAATGTGAACTGAGAAGATTCTGCAAACGCTTGCTTCCGTTGTTGTCTCGTTTAATCTTGTATATTCTAATCCAATGAACATATAGAAACGAACTAATTGGGTTTAAGTTGTTGTTGAAGAGGTGAAATTGGATTTTTGAATCTTGTTTTATATCTACAAACGATTACCTTTTTGGTTGATAAAAAAAAATCAAATTGGCGATTTTTTTTTTTGAAAAGCGATCATCATGGATATCGTTCCTGAGATATAAAATCTTAGCATTGATTATTGCAGGCAACCATGAATGTATCGAATAGCGATGATGAGCTGACTTTGCAAAATAAGTAAGATATTTTTTTTTTGTAAATAATAACTGAGAATTATTCGACTGCATTTGTCCATACGGAGAAATATGTGTGTCCTATGCTTGGGACACTTTAAAATCATGCTGAAACGTGATTATTAATTCATGTCAATAAGAAATTCATTGCTTTACAAAACAGTTGACTTTGTCGTTTTTGTGAAAGCTATTGTCCTTGTCGAAAGAAAATTAAATAACATGAAAACCTTGAAATGACTAAAAAAGCATTCACTGTATGCGAGATTATTTTCTGTTTCAAGAGTTGCTCCATCGTTTTTAGTAGGCAAAGCAATCAAGTCGACAGATCCAACAACAGTGCGTGTTGTGATGAAAAAAAAGACTTAAATATACATGGATTCAAAAAATGAGTTTTCTTTATTATTTTGAACAGTGAATATCTGTTGATTCGAAAGCTATGCTAATGTAAATTTTTGAGAAGTTCTTGAAATTCTAAATAACTTTGTGCATAAAAAAATCAACTTCGATTCATTTTAATATGTCATGTTCTATAAAAGATGTTGTTCGAATAAACAATTATATATTCCTATTTGTCTTCAATATCAGACAAATTCTTTGAGTATATACTCATTCAAATCAATACTAATAATAAAATATTTAACATCAAAAGATAGAATATTTTGGCTTGTATTTATTTGAGCAATAAAAAATATAGAATGAGCAATAATAAAAACATGATTTAGCAATAATTTTTGAGCAATAAAAAATGTTTATTTGAGCAATATTATAATATAAAATGAGCAATATTATGACATTAAATGAGCAATAAATAATTTATTATATAACAATATTAATTTCATATTTGAGCAACAAAAAAAGATAGAAGTGAATTATTTTTATTTATAATTTACAAGAAACAAAAAAGAAAAATGGGTGTGGGTGTGGGTGTGGGAGAGTCTGGGTGTGGGGTAGACATCGGCGTGATCAACATTTTTTGGTCACGGTCACGTCACGGTCACGATCAGTTTGGTCACGGTTACGGTCACGGTCACGACCGTTGCCATCGTGACCGTGACCGTGAGTCACGGTAGCCATGCCAGTCTCTATACGAACGACTATTTTCTTTTTTCTCAAAACAACATACCCTTCTCTTCCGATAGGAGGTCCCTATATTAGAAGGCTTTCCATAATAGAAGACCCCCTTGGAGAAATACGTGCGAGACTTAGTATAAGACTTTATTCAATTATCAAATTTTTCGAAAAATGACAACTTCAACCACTGGATTTACATCATAATATGCTTAGTTTTCAGAGTTTTCAGCTACAAAATTTAACTAAGTGTTTTCAACCTTTTATCTAGGCTTTTAAAATCCGAAAAATTCCTTCTCAAAGCATCAAAATCGCTTTGGCTTTCTGAACAATTTTTTTAGTTGCAATCTGTAGAAAGAAAAGAGACATTACCCAAGACCCTCTGGAAAACTTTTGGGATTAGACACAATAGAAAACCTCGGATCTTGGGTGTGGGTGGGTGTGGGTGTGGGTGTGTGGGTGTGGGTGTAGGTGTGGGTTCATTGTAGTTTAACACCCACACCCAAGAATCAGAAAATAGTGTGCTATGAGTTGTGCTTGAGTGATGTATAAAAGTTATATATAAATTTCATGAGGATAAGAAAACGTTTATTGTTGTAAAAAAACGAGTTATTATTGCCCTTTTATATACATTTTACGCTTCATTTTAATTAATTATTGCTCATTTCATGGAATTATTGCTCATTCCATCTAATTATTGCTCATTCAATATATATATTGCTTATTCAATATATATATTGCTCATTCTATATATATATTGCTCATTCTATATATTTATCGCTAAATTTGATTATTGCTCATTCTATATATTTATCGCTAAATTTGATTATTGCTCATTCTGTATTTTTTATTGCTCAATTAAATATAAGTCGAATATTTTGTGGTTTATTCTTGTTCGATCTTGTCAAGCTTCTAACTAGAAATATGATGATATCTTTACAATATATTAGTAATATTAATCTGTTTCAAAGTTAGATTCGTTCTGTACAATATTGATTCTCATGCGGCTCGATCATTTCTACGACTATCAAAATGCAATAAAACTCTTAACTATCAATTTCTGTTAAATAACAATCAATAATCGAACTGTAACCTGATGCATATGGTTATCATGATTTTGTTGTTGTACGTATTGTTAAATTACGTACAAGACTTTGCCATTTTAATCATGCAGGTGAAGATATCTAAAATTTTGCCTAAATCCCAACTTTACTTGCCACATATACGCTTGTTTTGATATGCTAAAGCCTTGTTTATGAAATACAATAGAAAATACCAAACTTCAGTACTGAGAAAAAGATGACAGACAAAGAAATATTATTGTTATAAAGGACCTTCTTGATGTCAGTCGAAAGTGTTTATAAAAAATTTCTTCTTTATAGTTTTGTAGAACTTTTAACATGTCTCATCTCTTTTTGATAGAAAAAAAGCGATTTCTCAATGATTTATCACCATTTTTCACTAATGGCAAGTCTTACTGTAATGTGTGCGAGTTGCTGTGCATCTTCTCTTCACGTACAACCACAACCATCATTTTTCTTAGAAGTTTCATTGTGTGGACAGACGATGTCAATGTCACCGAATACTCAAGTATTGACTGGCTAGTGACGTCTATTTCATACACTATTAACTATGCTCTTTAAACTAACACATTTAGTTTCTTAACCATTTAACTTCGAGTCTTTGCATGCAAAAATGATCTTTAACTGAACATGTCCTGCTGCCGATCACAGGATGATTGTTGTATTCGATCTATTGTGAGATATATTTATTCATTATCCTTTAACTTAATCCTCTGCAAATACAATAACGAATAAATTCATAGATTGTAATGAAACGTTATTCATAGACGATCTGTCATACTATGTATACATGGATTGAAACTTTTACTCCTATACTATAGCACTTATTTCAGATTGTGTCTTGTAGAAACATAAACGATATAGAAGATGTTTTTCGATAGTTATTATGCATCATCAGCATAGATCATCATTATATCGTCACTGTTTATATTAATCTTGTCGAGATTATTCTTGCATTCAAACACTCTCAAAAAGATCATGATATCGTAAAGTCTCTTCCATTAGAACACACCAACATCGCCACAACCTACGAAGTTACTACTTTACTCTATAGGATTCAAAGAGAGCATCGTCAAGTTATATTTAATACTCAAAAAAAAAACCCGCTGCTATTTATCAAAAAGTCCTTCAAACTACTCATCAAAATATTGTTTGCATTGAGCAGCATCTTCATGATCCCCAATGAAGATTGGAGCAGATTTAAATACAAAAGTTTTTGGTAGAAAAAAAGACTATTTAATCATCAAGCTTGAGAATGAGTTTTAGTTATGTTTAATAAAATAGAAATCATATTATAAGCTTAACGAATGTCATCTATTCCTATTTTGATCTCTCGACAGAGTTGCATTCATAGGATGCATCTAGCCTCTAAAACTGCATCGATGTATCGGTATACAATTGAAATCAATAACAAAAATTCACTTTAATTTCAACTCTGTGAGGTTGCTGAAGTCTGCGACATATTTGAAATATCTTAATCACTGCTGTAGATTCAGTAATAAATATAATGAAGTCATTATCAGCACTGAACTATCATGCATGTTTATCGACTGCCTTCGAAAGTCAGAAAAAAGTTCCACACTTGGAATCATATTTACTAAATTCTGTTTCGCCTTGCAGCTCAAAGAATCGAGCACTTCTTTTTTTTTATTAGGATCAATCAAATAGTATAAGTTAGACTTTGATTCATTTCCATTTTCTCAAAGAAAAATATATTACCCCGTTTTATGACACATAAATGTTAAGAAAAGACTAGCTTTTATTTTGTACCACGTAGAAAAAAAGAGCAAATTAGACTGATTACGTGACTATGAATAATAAAACAAAATGTTCATTTCTCAATTATTGACACGATCCTAATAATCTCATATTACTTTTATGTTAGTAGCTAAATAAAAATAACTTCATACTCGTTCTATTTATAATTATTTGAACATTTAAAATCGTGACTATGTTTGTCTACAAAATAGTTGAGAAAAATACAAGTTAAAGTTGCATAAAATATTATGATTATCTTTACATATACTGAGAAGTTGAATAACAATAACTAATTGTTGATGAAGATTTAATTGATATGGTATAATATATTTTATCATCTGTCTCTATTGATCACATCTGAAATTTTAGTTTCAAATATCACATCAGAGCATCGTGATATTAATTATCATGTGGATCTCTTTCTGTGCAAATTCTCAAAGTAAGATTTCTTTATAGTGAGACAAAGTGACTTAAAACAAAATAAGACATAAAATAATCTATTTTATTGTTTGAATAATAGACAAAAAAGAAGAAAATATTAAAATAAATCACTTCTACTATGTGCCTCGTCCTTCCCCATAAATTAATGCTAATCGATGTTATCATATTACAATGCAGTAATAACTACTATCTTTTTACAAAAGTGTTTAGAGAAATGAGTCTAAAGAAAATTGAAGGTGAACTAGTGCGCAGAACTGTGAATTTCAACGAGTTCTATAAACTTGTTTAGTTATCTTTTCAATGACGTTTATTCTTCTTCTTTTCGTTCTCAAAATATGAAGTCGATCGATGAATCTAGCACGAAACACCCTTAAATTCAGTTGTTTGATTAAATCTTACAAAAAAAGTTTGTTTTTAATTCTATCAATCAAAAGAGTTTATGTGTTACGATAGAGAATCTGTTGATATGATAGACAAAAGACAAGATAATCGTAATACGATGAGTAATTCAAATAAAATTGCCAGTAAAATGCTTTATAAAGCAGAATTATTTTTCAAGATGGTAGAAGTTTTTTTAAAATATCTTCTTACATATGATTAGATCGGCGTTGAAAAGTTCTAAAAGCTGAGAAGAATAACTTCTTAGCAATTGTCAAATTATAGGCGACAGTGGCTTCCAAAGTGAAAAATGACATCTTGTCAACTCTTATTTGTAACATGAGTAGTCAACATCACTAACGTTTAGTTTCAAATCTAGATGATGATGAACATACAAAGCGAGAAAATGTAGTTGTAGGTATTCTCTAAACCATACTCACATCTCCTTTCCACCAAATAGGAGATGCCGTGTTTTCTATTATGTCCAACCGTACAAGGTTTTTCTGGAAGTCCTATTGTTTCTCATTTATTTCCATATCTTTAACTATAGAGGTTTTTCAGAAAATCAAAATTCTTCTCAGGATTTGGCGGGAGATTTTTAAGATTTCAAATGCCCAGAGATAATACTAAATCTATATGTTTGAAGATTTTCAGCTGAAGATCCTAAAACATATCGTATTTAAATGTAAACATACTAATTAAAGTTCAAAGTTTCCCAGAAATAACAAATAAGAACGATCTTCTAATATAGATAATCCTCTATTGTGAGGATTTCAATGGATCCGATGCATTGAAAACAATAAATATGGTACAAAATTATTAACCATGAGGATGACTTTGACTTAGTAGTTACTAGATGGATGAAAAACAGTTGAAGGCTCATGATCGAAGACCCATTTTTAGTCGAGTTATTTGTGGAAAGAAAGGCATTATACGTATTGAACTCTCTGTAAAACTGTCGAATGGATCTTCATTATCAAGAGTGGAATAGAGAAATCGAAAAACAAAGGAAAGAGATTATAACTTAAGGAAAAAGTCCTTGAAACTGGTGATATTTCCTTTCAACTAATGGAACTTCATATATGCTTTTGATAAATGATCTCTGCTTTATATACTATAACTGTAGATAGTGAATAATCAAGCGAAGACCTCCCATGATTATTTTTCAGTTATTTTTTGGAATGAACTGATTCGAAAATCTACTGAAGTCTGCTACCATTAAGATATATTGCAAAAAATAAACAAGTCTTAATAGAACTTTAAATAACTTCGATTGAACTTTGCCGCGTAATGGAAATTCTATCAGTAGAAACCAAAAAAAAACTGTTTTGTAGTTTGACGTACTCATTGTTAATAAAAGAGACTTCAAAGTATTTGTGATAATATGCTAAAAATCGAAAACAAGAGAATAACCATTATGCATAAATTATTCGGTAGGTAGTTGTAAAACTTTCAAAAAATATAGATTTTTCTCTTCACACGATGAATTCTTCCTATACAAGTGAATTCACTTTCATACTATTAATGGTAACTATCCTTGAAAATTCATCTTTTTGAGAGTAAAACATTTATTTTTATCGGGCATATTGAGATAATCTGACTACGATACTAAATCGATTTGTGAGCAATATCTCACACTCAAATAGTCTTAAAGGTTTTTGCCTTATTTACTTTCGTACAGACTCTGACTTCGAAAATATGATTGACAAGTTGGTCCATAGAAATTTTGTGAGAAGTTATGTGATTCGATAGGTTTTGTCGTGTTGGTAATTAGTTATGACGAAAAATTGATATTTTCGAATAGTTGTGAACACTTAAGAGAATTTAATGAACTTTCATGGATCTCGTATGTTTGTCTAGATGCGATATTTAGTTGTTGACTCGTTCTCATCGTAAAATATGATGAATAAAGAACATATTATGATGCCACTATACATTTAATATAGGTCAAATCACAACAGTAAAGAATACATCACCAACTACACATTTAGGTAACTGATATTACTTTTGTTCGTGACTAAAATTGTAATTAAGTTGTCTCTTACTTCAGTAGATAGTTCAACAGAAGTCATCTCAACATTTTTTGAATATAATGGTATGCATATGATCAGAAATTGTCATTGAAAGTAAAAATCATGAACTTTTAACTGTATTTTAGATGATCTTAGAACTACAACTGTAGTGACGAACAACAAAATAATTGATACATCGACAGGTACGTTTCAATTTTGTTTTTGTGAATATTAGTAAGCTCATTGAAGTGAGGAGTGACTTTCTATTACGCCCTTCTCTAATAAAAAAAAAAGAAAAATAATATTTTTTGTTGAAATTAGTTATTACCCTTGTAGTTCTTTCAAGAATCAATCTAGATAAAAATATTTGTTTATTTTAAATTAACAGCTATGAAATATAGTCCATAGGTATTTTTAAACGCCATATTAGATTGCATTGGATAGAGCTCAACAGAAGCCATCGCTTAATGTGCAAAAACAAACGCTCAAAAAGTTAAACGGATGGTATAACAATTATATGGCAGCGAATTATGAAGTGTAGCCATTTTAACAACGCGACATAAATACGACATAGTTACAGTATGCAAGTATCTACTTTATACTGCGATCGAGTAAGGCACGTTTACGTGCTGTACTACTCGATCTGAGTCTATACAAAAATCGATTTGTTTGATGGAAAATAAGGTCATAGATAATTAAGATTAGATTAGAATAATAAATTGTCATAAAATTCTAGTGCGAGCATAAATCCTTAGTGTAGTAACGAGTATTTTGATTATTATAATGACAGTCAAACTAATATGATCTATCTGTGATTATGTTTTTAGTTCTTCTAGAATCAATAACAGTGTCAAACGCAACAGATAAAACGACGAACTTATCTATCGGTAAGGGCTCATATTTACTTTCATTTTTGTCATAATTGAAACTTACCGACACGCTAGTGTTACATGAACTGATCAATGGATTAAAAATTCTAAATATTGATATAATTATCTCTTTTACAGAATAAAATTTTTCTCGTTTTTGATTATAGATGGATCACAATCATCTCATTTTATTCCATCCAAGTGTAATGATTCTATATATATTGGAATCTCTTGCAATATTTCAATGAAACCTTGTGATATGCACAATCCATGTCAGAATTTGGGCAATTGTACGAATAATTCTAGTTTTCTTCATGGTTATCATTGTATATGTGAGCCTGGCTTCACTGGTATTAATTGTGAATTGAATATTCAACCCTGTAAACCAAATACTTGTTTATATAACGGTAGAAATTCATTTAATCTACATCTTAGTTATTATAAATAAGTGCTTTTCTAATTGAGGTACTTGCAATATATTGAACAATACAAATTTCGATTGTACTTGTATGGAAGGACGTACAGGCGTTCATTGTGAACTGTTGATTAACTATTGTGACAATGTGACATGTTTCAATAAAGGCATCTGTCGATCATTACTCGTCGGTTACAAATGTGAATGTTTATCTGGCAGTTACGGACAGCACTGTGAACACTCAAAAGCAAGTTTGGCATACGTTGCTATCATTGTTGTATTAAGTGCTGTCAGTTTTATAATCCTACTTGGTGTACTCAAATATGGATTTGGTATTGATCTAGTTCGTAAAAAACGTAATCAGATTCGTCGTAAACGAGTTTTGCTCAAACGAACTAATCATGAGATAAGAAGACCTCTAAATAAATTTCATTTACCATTTGTGAACCAAGTATCACCTTTTTCGCAACATAATAATCGAATAAATAAATGAGACTTAAAAATTCCAAATTATTGTCTTTTCTCATTATACGAATGAGTTAGTTAATCCCTTGCTTGTGCTGCCGTCATATGTGTGAATTTGTATGTTAAATAAAGACAAATGAATAAGAAATGGTCTAGTTGAAATAATCAGTATTTACTTTTGTTTGTTCTTCGACTTAATACATCGCAAAAATGTAAAAGCAATCGTTTTGTTCGTGGGTGTCGATGTTCATGACAGCTAGAGCATCACTCGTGTCTTCCACATCCACTTGCATACTCTTGGTTGTCATGATTTTATATTTAGTTCTTTTAGAAAAAAAAAAAAGATTTTTTTCATCAGACGTTCATATTATGATAATTTGCAATCCTTCATGACTGTAAATAGAAACAATGAAAATATATCTAAGAATTCAAAATAAGAGATACTAAGAAGTTTCGGACTTATGGCATTCTTCTCGAACGTTTCAAATGAATCTCATCTTGTTACTATTCATTGACAATGAATTCAGCTTAAAATAGATTGTGATTTAGTTTTTCTAACTAATAAGTTTTGATTGTACACAGATTGCTAATGTTCTTTATAGGTTTTAACGAAGATATTAGAAATAGGAAAATGAGTTTATTTAACCATAGCTTCGCTTTCTATCAATAAAGAAAAACAAATTGATATTGTAGAGATCTTATTGAAAATAGATTTTCTAGAATTTAATAATGAACAAACAAATGAACTAATTATCAATCCAATTAATTATTACTATTTTTAAGTTGTAACAAGATTGAAAAAAAGATATAATTTATTCGATTCAAAAATCCATTTTCTTGTGAATAAATTCATATTTTCATTAGAACTTGATTTCCTCTTAACACATTAAATAAAATATTTGTAGCGAAATAGAAAAATAATTCGATTTGATCAGATAGCGTGAAATAATTATATCTGTGGATGTGAGTGTCAGTTTAGACGTGGATACATAGAACAC
>CAJNOP010000083.1:94406-177963 GCA_905250075.1 Rotaria sp. Silwood1
ATTAAAAAATACATGAATAAACTTGATCGACTCATCGTGATTAGACAAAAAAAGATACAGACTTGAAAATCTTTAAGAACAATGCTAAGCTGAAGCTTGTCACATGACAAGCTTGACCGTGTGTAGGTGCGATTGAATAGAGGAACTACAAATTACATTCATATCCACACCTATACCCCATACGCTAGTTCCAGACGAAAGAGAAGTTCTACTCGAAATGTCTGATGGGAAAGAAAAAAAGTGAAAATGACAGTAGTAGGATTCGAACCCACGATAAAACAGAACTTGAAACTGCCGCCATAGACCGCTCGGCCATACTGTCGAAATATTATCGTTGAAAAACACAATTATTTTATCGATGCAAGAATCTTTCTTGAGAAAAGATGTTGCTCTATGTCTTGAGTAAGAAATGTAAGATCGAATGAGTCATAACGATATATGGAAAAAAGAACTCGAAAAAGAAAGCAATGACTATTATTGCTGGACATTTGCACATTTTTTTTCCTCTTTTCTTCCTTCATTGTCATTCGAATGTGGGGGTATGAGTTTTAGATTTCTTTGGATAGAAACCAACCTTCAATGTTTTATTCGAAATCATTTATTGCTCAATCCATGGCAATACTTCTTTTTAAGAAGTAAACAATGACTCATGTTTTCTTTAAAAGCTCGTCAATACACAAGACGTACTGACGAAAGAATAGAGAAAAAAAAATAAGCAAGAAAAAGCTTGTCGTCCGCACTATCTTTCTTTTTATTTTAACTCGACGCTGATTTCAACATTACATATTGAGACATGTCGATGCAAACTTTGCCTGCCGAACTTCTCCATCGAATTTTGGATCTACTCAGTACCAAAGACATTCTTTTTTCGTTTTGTCTTGTGTGTAAACGATTTTATTCCATTACAAATGATTATGATCGATTGAAAATTGAGTTCACACATCAAACATCAAAGGCAGACATTCGACGATTGTGTCGCAAGATTCAACCGGCAAATATCATTGAATTAACTTTGCAAAACTCCCATTTCAATTTCAATGCCACCGACTATTTTCTCTCATCTGTTTACCTCCATCAACTCACGCGGCTTCGCTCGTTGGTACTCTGCGATATCGATGAATACAATTTTCAAACACTTGTCACATCTCTTTTAATGATCTCTACTCTCACATCCGTAACAGTACGAAGAAAGGAATACAAAGTATGGCACGATGATCTGGTAGGCCTTCTCGAACAGTTGATTTCTCTACCGAATATTCGTTATGTCACTTTAGATATCTACGATCAAATCATCAATAGAATAACATGGCCAAGTTCATGTGCCTTACAGAAATTGACACTTCAACATTGTACCTATCAGCAATTATGCTCTATTCTCAATGCATCACCGAATCTTCGAACGTTGATCCTGAACAATAGCAATATGCAGGATATAGATACAACTTTTCGTCCAACAACATTTCAATCATTGACTTCACTCAGTTTGAAAAAAAGTACAATGTCCATTGATGATCTGGAATTCTTTCTTTCGCTTCAACCTTGTCTCGTTTCGCTTGTATTGACTACAAAATCGCTGTGTACATGGGATTTTTTCCAACGATTTTCTCAATGGGAACATTTCATTAGTCAAACACTACCACACTTGGAAAAATTCGACTTTTACATTTGTACTGACAGTTTCAAATTTCCAAATATTGAATCGATTCTATCGCCATTTTGTACAACTTTCTGGCTACAGGAGAAACGCTGGTTTATCACTTTTCAATGCACGTATCATCTCAGGATCAAAATTCTTGCTCTTTACTCATCAACATATCAGAATGCTGCATTCCCTGATAATCTTAATGCTGGCAAAATGTCCTATGCCATTACGACTACCAGTTATGAGACTCAAGTAAACGGATGCAATATGTGGAGTGCTCGGATCTGTTTGTCACAGATGATGAGTGCAATTACCACGAATAAAGTATGTATGAATGTATACAGAAAAGCTTTTTTCTGAGATGAGATGTTACTATAGCAAAATGTTACAGATGTTTTTGGGTACTTGAAGACACTTTTACTGTAAAAAAGACGATTTCCAAATGAATATAGTTGTTCAAAAGGACATATCTCTGTGCTCTTTGAATTTGCTACGGACAACATTCGAACTGCAATTAGAGATTTGTTTTAGATCAAAACTGCTTGTCATACATCATTTTTCATAAGTTTTATCCCAACGAAAGGGAAAGTTCGAGGGAAAAATTCGCACTTTTCTACTTCAAGTTGGTCGCACTGGCAACAAATAGGAATCCGTATTCATGGAAGAGTCAGACTATCGCTTTTGTGAAACACGTTTGTCTTTCGCAAAAACCTCGACGAAAATTCTTATAATTTGATTATCTAATTCTTCTTCAATAACTGATGCTTTGATTTGTTCCGCGTGTAACACGTATACAAAGATTTTCATTTCATATAGAACAATTTTTCTTTGTGTTTTAGGTTGAACTACCTGATCATGGTGTGCTCCATAATATGATTCGTCTTGCAATTGAAGTCCATCAGCAATGGCCAGTTAATGCAGTGGAACATCTGTCGACATTGATCGATTTTTCACGAATTCAAGAAGTTTGGCTGCTAGACAAATCGAATGGTAAATTGGAACTTGACAAAATCGAAAGTCTTCTGCAAAAAACATCCAATATTGCAACGCTCGGTCTATCATTTAACGATGATTTCGAATCGAAAATAGCCAATCTTGCCTCAATAGTGTCCGGTCGAATTGATCATCTCAAATTTCATCTGGCGAATATTGACTGTATGAGATTGACTTTGAAATATGTTCGAGATGTTTCTACAATCACGTTTGAACAACGCGACCATAATTCAGCTCAATTGTCGGATATGATTGAATGGCTTGTGAGAAAGCGACGGCGCTTCACTGTTCATAACAATCGTAAATGTGTTCAAATATGGCTGGATAAAGATACGCACAAGTTATCCAAAATGAAACGAGGTCGTAAACGGAAACGATCTATCTGACTGAGCATGAGAAGGACATTTGTCGACTTGATAGACTAATAGATATCTGATAAATAAACAAATGACTTTCAAAAAGATATTCATAGATTAAATCTAATATGATCGTGAACCATTGTTATCTGATATTTTCTAATCTATCATAGCAACTAAATTATTATCGGATTCTTTTTAAAATACCAACCATCAATTTTTGAATAACTCTTGACTCATGATAGCTATTGAATTCGAGTTTTCACCATTTGATAGAGCGATCCAGGAGCGCCTAACGGTATGCTATCCATTGTGATAGTAAATATTTTCGATATCCCTATGCAAACGAATATATTTTTCAATACGTAACTCCCATAGTTGGTACAGTGACATATGCTCAAATCACACCAAAATGTAGCCCAACACTTGCTTTTTCCATCCCAAATTCCATCATCTTTTGACATTTTTCCTCGAAGAGTTATAACTATTGCTCGATGAAGAATAATATGGTTGTTTACATGCTACATAAACACAAATTAGACATGAAAATTACAGGTTGTAGATCGTGTTGAATCTACTGACGATGTCGTTTTCAATTGTGAAACACTGCAAAGGATATCGTTATATGTTTTAGCTATTCTCTTATGTATCTATCAACAGTGGAAAAAAACCATCCATTGAATTTCTTTTCGTAGAACCGGACTGTGAGAAGAATGATATATACATGTATATATGTCGATGTCGGTGAGGAAAACAATGAGAATTAATTTGCACTCACAATAACTCTATTCTCCAATTCCCTCTTTTTTAGAAGATCTTGTAAGCGATAATTTGTTTGTTTCTGGTTAATGTTGTGATGCGTTGTTATATATAGTATATCACATACTCTCTTATTTGTGATTCAGAAAGGCGATATTTTTTATTTGAATGAAAGAAGAAAATACACATGAATTGAGAAAAAATAGAAATATATTACATGTCACCATCATATGCACCTTTGAGATTTCTATTTATGCTTTGATTGTCATCTGAATTAGAGTCGAAGGGGCTAGATCCGATCTCTTAATCCGCGAGCTTACCAGCTGCACGGAAAGTCTCTTCTATTTTTCGCACCGGATAAATGTATTTGTAACAAGAATCAGAGCCAACTGACTTGAGATGTCCAAAGGACAAAAATTGAATGTCTGAGAGGCACGGGTTAAGAAAAAAAATCCTGAATAATTGTTGGACTTGGTAAGATGGAGGTTGTGGGTGTAAATCGCCTTCAAATCCACACCCACATCCATCATGGAAGTCTAGAATTTGATACACATCGACTTTACTAAAGCGGCTCTCGTTAAATAACTTTGAAATTTCAAATAATTGCTCTGACAAAGCAATATCATTAGCACATGTTGTTAAGTTTTCATTGAAAAGCTCTCTTGTCATTGGGTAAAGAAATTGCTTCGTGATGTTTACTAAATTCATATAAATTTTTGGGATCAAATTGATCTTTATTGAATGATAGTCGTGTTATAGAATAAGAGAAAACATTTCTCTACATGCACACTTGATTGTGATTTCGAATCGTCAATTACAAAGAAACAATTTACTAAATCACAAAGTCATGCATCAATTCGTTTACTGTTCAGATACATATCATGTACGACTTATTGTTGAAACATAATACGTAATTATATTTTTTTTCTAGTTTGATATTAGGGTGTGGGTGTGAGTGTAGGTGTGAGATGTAGAGAACGAATTATCAATACCGATCCTCACATCCCACACTCAGACTTTATTACTACTTATTTGTCTGTTCCAATTAATTTAGATGATCGAAATTTTGAATTCAAGAGTCATATAAATATTATTGCTTGTTTTTAAAATATGCGATTCTTAATTATTAACATATTGAACTTTTGATTTAATTCAATTGATGATTTGAAAGTCAGGATAAAGAACAACTCTAGTTACATTTTCAATTAATAAAATAGAGATATACAATGTGATTGTGAGCGTGGGCAAGGAAAAGATCAACATTGGGACCAGCAGCCGTTCTGCTCTCCATCCTCTTTTTGCACGACATTTACGGATCGACTCTTCATACATCATGACGACTTACATGAAAATCTTCTGAAAGTGAAGTATCTGAAAATAAAAACTTTGTTATGTATGCTGCAATTGTAGTAGTGTCATCAAATAGCTTCACATAAATTTGAAAGAAGATGACAGGTCTGACTTGCTGTTCTAGCATGTTTCAAGTTCCTCTTTTGTAGTGTATTGACAATATTTGTTATTATTGTCACATTTATTTCATTTCTTATACGTTGGTGTTTGTCTACTGATGAGTCATGATTTAGATATATGTATAATTCTATACATATATATGTGTGTTCTTGTCCTTTATGTTGTGATCACTCTAATTTCGTATATAACAATATTTCTATTGTTATATTTCTTTTGTTTCTTTTTCGTATTCTGCATTCCATTTGTATGAGTTATCATAACATATAGATCTCTCGATATATATGCTTGTCTTTTCTTAAAAAGATGATTACTTTTGTTCGTTTCGTTTCATCTAACTCATGATAGATAGTACTTTTACACTAGAGTATTGTGCAGAATAAACATGTCAAATCAATCCTTGCTTATTTTTCGATAAATAATACGACTAAATCAGTCCTCCAATATCTAAAAGGTTCTCACCACTGTTTCTGCCTGTGATGCAACGAACAGAATGCAATTCACCAGTAACTAGTGTAATGTGTGAATATGCGTCCAGATAGAAGTTCATATAAAATGTCAACACATCTACATCCTCCAGACGACTTATATTTTAAAGTTTTCTTAACCAAAAATTATCGAAACAGAGTTAAAGGGTTATATTTGGTATCATCATTCGAGTTCTATCAAATAATGTGGAATTTATTAAACTATATTTTGCCCTGCTATACTTTTGATTTCGCGTACCTTACTTTCTTCTATACCTTTGCTGATGCTCTTTAGTATTTTCAACTTCGAAGGGATAAATCATATCAATGTTCAATGTTGGGTTGTTGGGCGAAACTTCATATAGTTAACAACTAAAACAACAATATAGGCGATTATTGTCACAACAGAGCAAATTGATCTACTAGTGAATATTCATGAACTTGAATTATAATTCTGTAAACTTTTACTATTTAAAAAACTATTATTGAAGAATTAAGTTCGTAAAAATCAGCTAATAACAGATGTGAATAATTGATGCTAGACAACGTTATTTGTAAATGTTGACTGCTGTAAGTCTATGCTTTGATACTTACAAAAAATCAAAAAATAATGAAATAAAATCTTTCATTGCAGAAAATTCACAAAGACGAAAAAACTGCATAAGAAATATAGCACAATTAACGTACGATACAAAAGTAATGGTACAAATGTCGATCCCTATTTCTCTTCGTTAGAGAGGTGTTGAAAAAAAAACCTATATTACCAAAAGGTAGAGCTTTTTCTCCTCTTTCAAATCGTATATAACATATTTTTATAACATGTTCACAGACGAAACAACGCCACAGAAAAGAGAAGCACCCTTAGAAAGCATCCGCACTTTTTGTGAGATACCAAAAAACATCGCAAAATGTTGATCCCTATATTTGTTCGATAATTAATTTCTGCAAAGATTATTTTTTTATCAGTCGATAGAAAATTTTCTCCTCTTTCGAACAGTATATGATTTATATTTGTCACACATTTATAAATAAACTAACAGAAGAAAAAAAGAGAAGAGTACTTGCACGATAAATTCGTAATGCTTACATGAAATGGTCAAACAATCTTGTTACATAGTAATTAATTTGATTTTTGTGAAGCCATTAAAAAGATCTTGTAAAATGGTGCTTACCTTGACTTGTATGAAATCTGTAAAAACAATTTGTAAAACGACAGTTTATTTTAATTAACTATCATGCTCAATGTGATAGAAGATATATGTGTATGCTGATTGCAACGAGCCTCTATGTATTGTTGATTGCTTTAAAGACTATCATAAAAAAATGGCCTACTAATGTCTTTTTTTGACAGAAAAAATGTAATTTCATTGTAAAGAAAAATAAAAATCATAATTAAACATGTGTAAAAGTTTCGATTTTCGTAACAAAAACCGGGACTCAACGGGTTAATCGCCAGCATATATCTAAAGCGTAAAAAATGTTCATAAAAGCATAGTTTGAACAAGAGTTTAACGTTTAAGACACTTATTTACCATTATCAGAAGTATCATTTGATAGGAATCAAAAAAGTATGTTTTGGAAATTATTTTGAATCAGATTCTATGCACACCTAATTTTATTAATATATTTTTTTATTTATTTTACAATATAGTGGAGTGTAGGTGGGTGTGAATGAAGAGAAGATCCATCCACATCTACACCCACGTCCTCACAAAAGCATGGATGTTTATCGAATGATGACATTTATTAGCGTCAAAGATATTGCGAATAGCGCCGCTAACTTTAGTATTAGCTGAATACACTGTGCCTTCGTGTCTATGTTTTCTTTTATTTTCCATGTTTTCTTGCTTTCAGTTTTCTTTCGTTGTAGTTTTGACTCATGACCATCTCCGAAAAGGCACATTATGATTTTCCAGCCTCTATATTTTCTTTTTTCCTTTCTTTTTCGTTTTCTACCGATCATTTGTTATTATCCAGTTTTGTCCCACGTCGTACTTTCCTTTTCTCCTTCTCTTTGCGTTTCCATTCTCTTTTCTTTTTTTTCTTTGCTTTTTTCTTTCTTCTCTTCTCGTTTTGTCCTTGTGAAACCTCCGTTGTTGCATACTCATTCATCGATTACGTTTTCTTGTTTTTCTTTGCTCTTTCCTAATATAACCAATATCATTTTTATTCCTCTTTCCATCGATTCACGGTCGATACAAGGAAGGTAAGCAGTTTTCTTTGTGTGTGTTTCTTCTCTTCCTTGCAGATTAGGAGTTACTAGAGAATGAATTTTTCGGTCTACGTTTCTTTTGTGGATAGATATTTTAGGATTAATTTTCACAGATCCAAGAAGACATCTGACAACATGATCGATTGTCCCATTTTTCTCGTGTATTTTTCCATACATTTAGTTAGCTGAGTAAGAGCGAAATCGATGTTCTATGTCCAACTTACTAGTGCAAAAAATTGTCAATACAAATCTGTCGTAACAAAAATCGTTTGATTCGATACGGATGTATAAACTGTTTATTTTTATGCGTGTCTTTCGTAGAGCTGAATTAGATTGGAAAATAAAGAATAGAAAGAATTTGTTTAACTTGCTTAACTTGTAAAAACCTGGTTTTTTTTGAAATTATCAGTTAAAAACTGACACATCGAGCTTTATTCTGTAATTGGTCTTTCAAAAAACACTAACGAAAAACGAAGATACAACTTTGTTAGAAAAAATTATCAGCAAACTGAACAGCACATTTTGAGAAATGACAGTTTTAACGTGTCTTTCCAACTGCACCTGAATAAGAGAAAGTTTGGTCAATATCCATAGACACTTGAAGATAGTGTTTGTTGAACTGTGTTGCGTACTGTGATGAATAAAATAAACTCTATTCATGTCCATGTAAGAAGATTTCATCGGATTTCAGAAAACGTGCGCACTACTTAGAATATCTTAGGTCCAGATTCGAGTTTTTAGGGTTGATCCGCTCAAAAAAATATTCCAGCACTATTTGAATGTGAGTGTGAATAAAGAGAAGACCCACACTCACACGCACAGCATTCACACCAAAACTTACACCCCATACACTCTACAGCAAAGGTAATTATGTATTACTGCTGTATTAGTGAATGATTCTATTTATCAACATGTCAACACTGATGTGAAAAGAACTCCTGATGAGTGAGAGGAAAGTTAGTATTCTTGGTTTGAAATCTGATGATATTGCTTAAACAAGGGATGTATTCATTATTAAAGATTGAACATTCACCGTAATATATACTGAGCGGTTCTGTAGCAGATGAAAGACAGAAAAAAAAATATTATGTTGAGATATGCCTATGCTGAAGAATGCTTCTAGATGCGCATTTATTCATTGTTTTCCATGTGCATCAGTTTTTACTCTGTTGAGTATGATATGATAGTCACACAGTCTGAAATTATAGATGAACAATTTTCGTCCCCATTATTACCATGTATCTACAAGTTGCAAATGTATCCACCGAAAGAGAAACGTACAATGGAATCGAGTCAAGATTGAAGACAGGCGTAAATTATTCCATGTGCACCTAGTGGCTGTAGTTTGGTTGCTTGATTTTTTTTTCTCTTCTGTTCTGTGTCGACATTCAGATAAAGGCAATAAAAATCGGTGTAATACGATGAAAACGAAAACGTTTTCATCGTATTACCTGCTTTTTTTTCGTCCACTTCTCCTTGTTGCTCTACTAGGTTGATCATATAGAAGGCCTTCTTTTTTTCCTTCTAGTCTACCAACATACATCATTTTCGACTAAAGCAATAATCGATGGCAGTATCACAAACATCCGACGACGAATATCTCCAGCAAGAATTTGATAAAATTGACAAAGGTTTGTTTTAGTTCCTTTGCCTCCAAAGTGTATTGATTACTTGCAGTGATTTTTCAAAAAATGCCTAATTTTTTATCATTTATTTGAATAAGTTTGTTAAATGATGACACTCTGTGTATTTAGATAAGATGGGTAAAATATCCACCACCGAATTTCGAAATTCGGTCTTTGCTGATGAGTTTCTTCAAAAGTTTCGTAGTACAACAATTGACAATTATATTGCCGAATTGAGTGATAATACAGGATGGATTACATTTGAACAATTCAAAAAGTTTATGCAAGCCGAAACGCATACATACAAGAATCCTCTCGTTATTATAGAACTCAAACAAGCATTCAACGAGGTCGATACTAATAAGGATGGTCTTATATCACCACAGGAAGCGCGTCAAGGTATTACTTTAGCTGGTGAACGCATACGTGGATGTAGTTTTGGCCATATTATCCAAATGTTTGATGATAATCACGACGGACAAATGTCACTTGAAGAGTTTTTAAATAATGTTGCGAAATTAGTTCACGAATAAATATAAAAAAAAGACGCTGGCATATAGTTATCTGCTATGCTTACCATTCTGATAAAGAAATCTTTTTAGATGTTACGAAACTTTTCTGATCAGTTTCAAACGTCCAATGTAACCATATGGCGATGTAATTGATCGAATTAACTTTTGGGTGTGGGTGCAAATTTTCTTTTCGTCCACCCACACACCCTGTTGAATCAGCTATGTTTGATTAGTTAAATGAATAAAATAAACAATGTATGTCTTAGAGAGATAATATTACATACGAACGAATATTTATCAAAAACAAGATAAAATAAGTTAGTAGGTCAGAAAAAGCAGAAGGAGCAAGAGCTATCTCTTATTTAAATATCCACCACAATGATTCACAGTTAAACAAACAATCGAACTTGGTCAAGGATAAAATATTTGCTGAAATGTCTTTCACGATATTGATTTTTGTTATTTTTTACATTCGCTCATTTGTTTCGATACTTAACCTTTCGCAATTCTACTTTTCGCTGAATGGACACCATATACTTATTAATTAATCAAGACCAACCGCAAGAATATGACCAGTAATACATGTGGGATTAGATGATGGAAGACGAAATAAACATGATGCAATACTACCTAATTACTTATGATTATATCTCAAAAAAAAATAGAATTTGATTCGATTTTGTTAAAAATGATCTTACAAATCGGTATATTGTCTAAGAGTTACATCAATTGAAATGCCATCATCATATCAACATTTTACTTCATGCCATTGATCACAACAAGACATTTTTGTTTACTGTTGATTTCATATTTTCTGCAAATATAGTTTGGATAAAAACGTACAGCATCTCATGAGTGTAAAATAGACAAATGGATATTAGAGGAAGTGATACAATTCAAAGAAAAATGTTTGTTTTAGAAAAGTAAAGAATACAAAAATTAAAAATATCATTTATTTTTCTTTCTCTCGTGTGTTCCATATCAGCTGGTGATACTGATTTAAACTTGACAACAAGGTTATTTCACGAGTCAATGGTAAGTTCGATCGACAAAGAGTAAAACAAAACTGATGATGATAAACTCTATTGATGTCATCAATCATCTTAGAAAACCATTTTTTATTAATTTCTTTATTTCATTGGACAGATCTAAACGGGTTTCAACAATTTATTTGATTCATTAGATCGAAAAAAGATAAATGCAATATTGTTTTTATGATTGCATTCTGTTTGTTTTCTATTATTTGAATTTACCAGCTACTTACAATTATATTAAAACCATTTGACATTTGTCTATTACAAGTAAAGTAGCTCAATATAAGTATTTAAAGAATCAATAGAATTTTTTTCTTGCAATGAAATTATTCTGAATGACTACGATAAGAATCTTTTAATAAACAGAAGTAACTTATTCTAGAATGAGAAACGTCTATTTTCATATCATTTAACTACTGTAACCGAAACCCGTTATAGAGCCCCATTTTTCTTATTACTATTCTACTAGTGTTCTGCGCAAATATCAATGTATCAAGAACGAGCAATACTCGTCTTTATTTTCTCGCAGGACAATTATACATCAGATACGAGCTAAAAATAATTCCTTGCTATTTCTATAGCAAAATAATGAAAAAAACGACAAACATGATGATAATGCAGAACAACATATGTCGATATATATGTACAAGAAAAAACATCGAAAAAATACAATACTATTGGTACGTTTTCCATCCCAAGTTAGCAAAGGACGGATAAAAAGGCCAGTCGTTTTTCTAGTCATGACGGAATGTCTTGTCGAGTCGTGTTCTCAAAAGGCTTAACACATGGTTGGTCTGAAATCATTATCAGTCTACAGAACACGTCTTGACTACTCGACTGATGGACATCATTCTGTTTGTTATGTGGATGTGGATGTGAGTTTTGGTCTTCTTTTCACCGGCACCGCCACTAGCACTCACACCTGCACCTAGTGCTAAGCCTTAACATCCTATTGGAAGAAAAAAACTTTTCAAAGGACTCGTTAGTTTCTTCTTCTTTTTTTCAAAATCAAGTAAAGAATTAGGACGGCTGGTTTGAAAGCAGTTTAATTAAAATGCAGAAGTCGCTGTTCTAACCTTTGAAGATTAAGATAGGCATAAGAAGATCAACACCATGAACTATTTTAAGATCAAAAAAAAATATACAGTATTGGTTAAATCATACCTAAAAAGTAAAGTGCCATCCCGTACCAAGCATCTGGAAATCAGACAGAAAGATGTCTTTAATGCTAAAAAAAGAGATTGTATCGATAATAATCAAATGAAAGAAAAAGATTATCGAATGGATCTATCTTGTATGCAATCAGGAGAAATTAAGTCTATTTCATGAAGAAGTGCGTTGTTTCTTGATGAAGAAAGATGATCGAAGATAATCGTTGTCAAAGAAGTACATAAATTTATGCAATTTTTGAGAATGCAACACTGAATGCCAATTATAGAAAATCTAACAGATCTGACAATGTAAAGAGTCTGTTCTGTCTTTTGGATGAATAAATAAGGTTATGTGAGCGTTTCTTTCTTTCTACCATTGTTCTGACGCTATGATGAACAAGTTTTCATAAAACGTTTTCTTGGGTGTGGAGCTCACATATAAATGCTTATGTGTTCCCCTTTTTGATATGGTAAGGTGCATTCTTCACTTTTTCTTTTGCTTTGTATGAATCATATATTTTTTCTCTGTTAGTTTTCAGTTAGTTCTTCTCTCTCAATAACATTCTAGTGAATTGCTTCTTCTTGCGTATTTATTTTTAGAATAATTTTGTTAAAACTTTGAATGAGACTGATATTGTAAGCACCTTTATCATAAAAATATTTTGCAACCAGAATCAAATCAAGTATTGAGAAAAATATTTATAATTTACCATGTAATTATCTGAATCAGATATGGCTTAAATCTCCATAGTCAACAATCTTGACACTGATAACGACAAACATGAAGTTCTTATCACCTTCTAGTACAATTTTTTGATTTACGATTTATTAGCGGTCCTACAATTCTAAATCCACCTAGCGATACCTAAAACAGAAAATGAATGGACGTTTCTTTCGACTATTGAGTTTATAAAGAAATTGAGTGCTAGCTATAGTTGGAGAGTGTTTGTAGTAAACTATTTTGAAGCATTGCAGTCTGTTGATCTATTCGCTATCGACTGTAATAATAATCACAACAAATTATCATATGAGACGCAATGAAAAAACGGATCATTAGTAATAGAAAAGCAAATAAAGCCGTGCTTGTTGATATTGATTGACACAGTGCAGTTTGGAATGACTATAACTATAAATAACATGATTATCACTACTTGAGACTTAAGCGTCAGTGTAGGAACAAATATCAAGTATAGCTCTACGCTGTTGTTTTTCTGCTGATACGAAACAAGCAATTCATATGTATTAAGATTTTAGGAGCTACTCAGTATTTACTGATATGCCCTAGAAAAATCCATCCATAATATGTAGATATAGTGTTCTAATCAAAATATTTTGAACTGGACGTTCTGAAGCTACATTTCTGAAATCTTTAGCCCATCCATCGTGACATTCATGCCTAAAGCATTACATGACAAAAATTGACAATGAAATCAATAAAAAAACCATTGTTATCCTTGGCTTTTGCATAAATATCACTAGATACAACATGAAGAGTGAGCGTCTGTTTCTCATTCGAGGTTACAAGAATTAGAAACACCAAGGAATCATTTCTAGATAAACGATGTATAGTTATTTTTTTAAAAAGTCTGTTTTTTTTGTAAAAACTAAAAATCAACTCGCTATGACAATCGTCAGTGAGATTATATATTATCTCAGTACGGTTGAAGTTTTTCTGATGCAATGAGAATGCTTGAACTGAATGATAATATTGCATCGTAATCATTTATATACATCCACAGCGAGTATTTTCAAATACTCTATCAAGTCCATAACGTCGTAAACGATCATCGTTCATAATAATAATCCATCTCAAAATTTGTCTTGGATCTTTTACGCAGAATTCATCTCGATCCTCTTCTCGATGGTAATAATACACAGTGTCAAAATCTTGATGCCATGCATCCGAGTTACTAACATTGTTAAGCTCATCAGAAGTTATAGGCAGTACATTGCCCATTTCAATTTCGGCGCAAATCAATGCTCCTTTGTAATAAATTAAATACATTGTTAAAAAATAAAGCAAAATGACTCTTCCTACCTTGATGACGAGCTTTTCGCTCTGTGCCTTTGAATGAACGAGCAAAGTAGACACCGAAACCTAATAATTGAGGAGGATGAGTACTAGGTCTAAAACCTTCTTGAGCGATTCCTACAGCAAATTGAGGACTTGTTCGATGAAATCCAAAGTATGTCCGATGGTTGTTTCTCTGATATCGAGCCTGAGGCATGGAGTCATAAGCATGAAAAATAACGATATGTTCAAGAAAAAGTATCGGACAATTTCCAACTCCACTATAAGAACACAGCCGATTACCAATTTCGTTCGGATTTCGATTTTCACCCAGTAGAGGGTAAGGTAGAAAACGTTTATGACTAGGATGAAATCTTTGTCGACAACAACAGCAACGACATTGTTTATACGCTCCATCTGGCCGATAATACCACCACATTCTGTACTGGTAATAGTCGATCATGATCGTTAATAACATAAATCCGATCGAAACCGTACTAAACATCGCCATATATCCGCGATTGTGGCCTAGCTTCTTATCTGTTTCATATAAAATAATTGCAATGATGCGTAGCACAATAAAAATGAACACGACACACAAGCGAACTTGAAAACGTAGTTGAGGTCGTGACCTGTAGCAGGGAAAATTACATGTAAGTGTTACTAATCTCATGTTTGCTGCATTGAATGACCAACATTGATTATCTCTGTCAGTCTCTTCATATCTACGAGCCACGATGATACATCCAATGAACCAAAACAAGAGTAGCATCGATACATATATGATGAGAAGAGTAGGAATAATAGATGCAATGCAGTCTATGATGAATGCCGCCATCACTTGTCCACTCCAAATAAATGAAGGCGCCGATGTAACGTTATTGAACGAAGAATTCGAAATTCCTGATATGACGAATAGTGTAACACGAAATCCTAATAGCACTGCTTCACCCATACTGAGAAGGATAACGAAGCACGGCAATGATTTATATCCATTAGGTGAACACATTTGTCTATAAATAAATAAAATTCGTACTTTTTGCTAGCATAGAGAACATTTTTTCTTACCTCTCTTCACAAGTTACAACGGTTGATATAGTAATGCTTTTCTCTCTTTGATTTCTTTACTAGTGTTGAATTGCCCAATGATGAAAGTTGCTAATAGTACAGTGAAATTAGTATCATCTGAATAAACTTATCAAAATTAGATCTAACAATAAGTTACATAGTAAAGAATAAGGTTACGTACGATAAGAGACTATTGCAGGTATACGGCTTGTGTAAAAATCACCATATTTTTCTAAATCTTCATTTTTTCTAATTCATCTTAAGAATCATATAGTACATACTTATCAGTAAAGCGTGAAAGTCTCAAATTCGTGCACACTACCACAGTACTCTATTGTCGCTTAAGTGAAATTGACACATTGGAAGTTGATTTTAGAACGTTTTTCTTTAGAAACAATCACTAAATATCACTCAGACTTCAGTTGTCAACATTCAAACAATGAAAAAATTTCACTTTTGGATTTATATTAATTTCCGTTGAGACGACATAGATCAACGTGTTCTGTACGCTTTTCTTCTCAATTGAAATGGATTAGTCTCAATTGAGGGCAAAATTTTCTATGACCTGGATTTTCTGTTATCATTGAGATGTGATCTCTATTTGAATGTTACTTTTATGAAAACAACTTCGTATTTGATGAAAAGATTTCAAAAGGTACAAGTATGGTGTAGAATACTCGTAATATTACGGCAATCTAACTTAACTTTTAATGATTAAACAACTGATTAGTACTGAGAGCATTGAAAACGCAGCTACAAGATCTAAATAGAACTACTTTAGTACTTTTGTGTCATCGTGCATATTGAATTACTTACAACGCAACGTACGCTTCTTCTAGGGATCACAGATAGTTCCTAATTTAACACACAGTGAACTAACTATTGGCAATATTGAAATAAAGTTTTATATTCTATTCAAAATTATTTGAATCTATTAGAGTACGAAAACCTGAAAAGCTATCTTTGGGTCTATAAACTGACAGAGAATAGAGTGTGTCAAAGACTCGACTGAAAACTGTATTAAACATACAATCTCAGCAGTTACTACAATTCATCAACTATATCTATTAGATTCGTCATAGGAATATCTTTACAACAAAAAAAAACGTTGTTATTTGTGTTTTCTTTAAATGGTAAATCCCATGTTTGGGCATAATTGTCATAAAATTCGCTCTGAAATACTTAAAAATACGTTGATTTCAGCCGAAGAAATTAAAATAAAAATTATATTTTTCGCTAATCAGAAATTATACTGGCAATGAAGATAACTACTTCTACTGTTACTACTTATGGCATACTAAACGAGAACAAGTTATACATCGATCAATACTTAAAACTCTAGCTTATTTTTTAAGCAAAAACAATTCGATAGCTGTTCAACTTTTAAACCCACGTAATGAATTTTCTAACTATGAAATCATACATAAAGCGTGATAATACGCATATATTACCTATTTTTGAAACTTAATGTTTAATGAGTGCAGAAGTATATAGCGAAGAAAGAAAATGCTTCCTAATTTCTATCTGCCTTATAGATCTTGGCCAACAAGTCTGTCATGGTCTCTATCGGCCTAGTAGGTTTTTCAGCATTCTGGACCTCTTCCCTGATGAATATGTTTATATTTCACTATACCAGTTAGATTTTTTTTAATTTTTGCGCTTCCGCCTTGCAATACAGTCATTTTCATCTTTCCCGTTGTGCAAATGTGAAAGTAAACGAAAACATATTCAATCAGCAGTATTTAATTCTTTTTGGCTGAAACACTTGACGTCGAAAATACAGTAACATTTGATCTTTAGAATTCTTAATATATATATAGATGTGGGCGGTGTTCGACTTTTTACGCAGAAGCTATCTTGTAAAAAAAGTGTGTGCATAGTTTTTCTGAGGCTTGGTTCATATTGTTTGTCATCATAGAACATGTCTTTCAACGTAAAACGGACTACTAATCAAGAAATAAACTATGTGCAATCAGAAGTCAACTATTAATTTCTCTTGAACTTTTATATTTAACAAAAGGTAGAATCGTGAATATCCAAGAGAGAAAAATAAACTCATCGAATGAGGTGATGTTTACGAAAACTGTTTATGACATTATAAGCTATCAGTGGTTGCTCAATAGAATGTCGAGTAAAACAAGTCAATCTTTTTTATATGTATGCATTGCGAAAAGAAATATTTTGATAAAATTCATCATTCACTAACAGAAAGGAAGAGAAAAAAAAACATTGATCAATGCTGTACATGAAAGCGGTGTTCTGAGTATGAATGTCATGCCTGACTTTTAATAGAGTAGTTTTTTCATAAAATAAAACTTATACAAATGCATTTTTCTTCTATTTCTTTCGATTCAACCTCTATACATAGTAGTATTCCAGAGAAATTTGCAATTCATTCTGCTTTTCGAGGTGCGATGGAAGCACAAGAAAATAATTGAAAAAGATACTGTGATGTTGACAGGAAATCTATTTAGTATTTAAAACTCTGACTTATCTCAAAATACACTTTTCAATAGTTAATTTCATCAAAGGTTTTGATAAACTAGTACGATACAATTACAAGATTAAAATCGATTGAACAGATTTTATAACTTAAACTTTGATGTTTTGTATAGAATACTTTGAAAAAGTGCTATGTTGAAAGCCTACAATTCCTAGAAAATCAAATTCTTTAGGTATCACTTAATCATGATTTCTTTGAAATATTCGATTGCTGACTTAGTAACTATTCTATGAAACTGACTCGCTCAATTTGTTAATATATCCATATATAGTAATTTCAATACTCCTAACCTGTTTCATTTCTTAAAAACACTCTTTTTACTAGAAAATTTTCTCCTATTATGTCGAACTCCTGGTGTCAAATTTTCGATTAAAAATAAGTTGGCATATACCTGTTCTTTCAGTTTTAAACCTTTCTGATATCTGCAACATGTGATTTTGTTCGTAGATGAACTTACTGCAAACGTTCTTATAGAAAATTCGAAATAAAGTTATTGTTGCGTTTACTTTTTTTATATTGTTGTTCGTTGCTGCTACACGATCATTTTATAAAGGTATGTGTTCTAGAAACAATATTCTCATGTATTTACTGTTTCTTTTTATTTCAGAAGTCATACAGAAGCCTATGTAAATATCAACGTTGAATTCTAGTTAAACTTGTTCTAATGCAAATATGAGTAATATGGCTTCTTGAGCAAAAAAGGAAGAGACATTGCATAGTGTAGTCAGATGAAATAGAATAACATGAATTGTTTGTTATTGCTCTGTCTCTTCAATTGTGTTATTTTGTGCATGTTACTTTCTTCATTGACATCTAAAAACTTCACAAAAAAAAGTGTAGCCAACATTAGACCAAGTTTTTTTTCATATATTTCTATTGACTATTGTTCATATCTAGACGTATAATAAAGCTTGATGGTGATTATTTACACACGTTGTTTGAGAAAAAAACTATTTAAATAAAACCATATAGTCAAGCGAAACACTCGCTGAAGTAATTAGATTAGAACTTGAACTATACCTGTAAGAATTCTATTCTTACTCAAAATATGACTATTGCTTTGTTTCTTATATTGTTTTTAGACAAAGATGAACTTGGAGAATAAATTTTATTTTAGACTTTTAAATATTGTCAATATCAAACATAATTTACAAGTCTCATGTTTACAATGAGAATAGTGCTCATTAAACTTTACCTTGGTTTCTAACTGACTAGGATTAGTCTTCTGCTCTTTTACATGAGCTTTGTTCAAATTTGTTTTTTTCATTTCAGAAAAACGTGTTTAAACAAATGTCACTCAACTTTCTTGGCTGTCTAGATATTTATTAATTTCGACGATAAATTGTTTGTTTTTCAAATCTTAGCATTAGTAAAAAAAAGAAAGGATGCTGCTACCACTTAATCATCGTCTGCTAGATTACTCCAGTATATGTTCGTAAAAGTTGAAAAGTCTATATATGTGTATTTACTGCATTAAGTATGACGCCAATACAACTAAGAATTTCATAAAACAACAAAACCCATTAGAAAGCACTAAGCCAAATGACACAACATTTTATGTTCTTCTGCTATCTTGGTTTTTCACGATGGGCTTTATCTCATAATTCTGCATTAGGTGTTGTATTGACCAGCAGGATTATTTGCATATAAAAAAAACAATGATAAGCCATACATACTTGATAATCGGATATAGATATTTAAATCAAAAAAATTTTAAACTGAATACTTCCACTAATCAGATAAAGGATTTCAAACCAATGGAAGAATAATTGTAGACACAATATAAAATGTTGTTATTGATACTATTTCCCTCAACTATAGTTACTTTGATAATTTAGTCAGAAATGAACATGAGAACATGAATGAATTCTTTGATATCTTGCGAAGATATAGTCTTATTGAGACAGTAGAGTTTAAACATTGTATAAATCTTTAAAACTATAAGAAAAAAACCATCGCAGATATTCAATCAGAAGATCATCATAAAAATCACAATATTGTTTAAAAATTGGTTAATATTTAGTTTTACATAGAAGTAAAACTTTGAATAAACAACAAATTTGATGAACAATCTATCAATGGTTGCATTTGCTTTGATGACGTAGTATATATCATTCAAAAGTACTTTAATTACTTTATAATTCTCTTCGTAATGATACAATACATATTGCTGAGTCTGTAATATTACAACAAAAATGTTAACTTCCAGACTGATCAACATTTAGATAAATAATCTAATTTCGAATGAAAACTGAAGTTTGTTTTCAGAGTGAATTAAGTCGTTTTCGAAACCAATCCTACCCCAGCCGAAGGTATATTGTAATTTGGAGGGTGTGGGTGTGTATTTGAGAAGAGAACCTCCGTCCACGTCACATTGACACCCTTGTTCAATACAATTAAATAATGTATGCATTTATTCAACGAGCATATCTTTAATTTCTTTTTCTTTTGTTTTCAAGTGCCATTTGGTTTCTAGATAATGAATACAAGAAGCTCTTAAAAGATATGGGCCATGATGTATCATTAGTCTGTGTACAGAATCTCAATTCTTCTGATGGTTTAAAAAATAAAGAAAATAATTGTTCTGCTACTGTTAAAAAAGAAGAGATTTTTAACGAAAAAATTTTTATACAAGAAGAAACAAATTCTCCTGATTCAAGTTATGAACCAAGTGAGCTAGAAAAAACTTTATTTCAAAAAGCTGACGAAAGCGTGTGGGTGGGCATGGTCGAGTCATCAACAACCGGTCAAGAAAAGTGAGCTCCAAACTGCGTAAACTCCAAATTTGGAGCTCACTTACCCATCCACATTTTACTCATTGACCTCATCTGACGTCATAAAGTTCAGGGTCAAAAAAGTGAGCTCCGAACTATGTAAATTTCAAATTAGGAGCTCACCAAAGAAACCAACTGTGATGCTAGAGGCATCGTCTGCGATGCTAGAGGCATCACCTGGAATGCTAGTAGCATCACCTGGGATACCAGGGATATATCAGGTGATGCTACTAGCATCCCAGGTGATGTCTCTAGCATCCCAGGTGATGTTACTAGCATCTCAGGTGATGCTAATAGCATCCCAGGTGATGCCCATAGCATGCCAGGTGATACCCCTAGCATGCCAGGTGATGCCTCTAGCAACTCAGGTGATGCCTCTAGCATCCCAGGTGATGCTACTTGCATCCCATGCTATGTATCTATTGAACATCAGATATAACTCGACCTAGTTTCTCAGTCAAATAGGGCCGTACAGCTTTAAACCGAAAAACATGGACTCTATTTTATGGTAAAACGTGGATGGGAAAGTGAGCTCCAAATTTGGAGTTTACATGTGGAGCTCACCTTTCTTGACCTCAACAACCCATACCCCCACCCGCACCCTTCTGATGCAGCAATTTCATGAAACTAGATTAACTCTTTGAAGACGGGAAGCCTATATATAGGCAACGGCTCTCTACAACTTGTAACGCACTTGAATATGTCTCTCATTATATAGTGATGATCTACATTTAGTGCAGACTATGGACTCTTCACCATCGATGTGATGCTACACCACCATATGTATTGTATCCTGATACACCTTCTTTCTGGCAGAGGTATTATTTCGAAGTTTCGAGAACGCGATCTTTTTGAAAAGTAATACCGTCCTCAAAGGTTTAAAAGAATAAATTTTTTTTTTTAATTAAATAAAAAAAACTACATAAAGTATTTTGATTAGTAAGGTGTGATAGAAATTTGATTATTTTTAAATAATTTTTTGATCATTGTCTATATATATTCGTCGGAATGATGATGTAGGACGTTTAATAATTCATTCACTAATTTGTGGAAATTTACTATTAATAACAGAAACTAATGCAGCATAAACAGATGTATAAAATGGTGAAACTATTTGTGATTGAATGATAGCACGAGCAAGTAAACCATGACTATGAACAATATTATCTTGAAATATTTCACCAACCATTATTGATAAATTTGATGTCTTAACTTTGTTTCAATGATCATTAATAGTTTTTTCTCAAAGCCTTCCAGGCTAAACGTTGATATTCAACTGTTGATTTATTCGTTGATATGCACTAAAATAAAATAGAAAAATATAGTTGAATGATTTAAGCAAATGATACTTATAAAAGACAAAATTTAGCTGGTGACATATATGATCCAATAGTATGTGATGGTTCTGCAGGTGTTGATTGAATTGGAAGAGAATTTGACGTTTGTTTTAATTGTATATCATTTGTCTTTCGTTATTATTTGTCATCATCTTTACTATGTGATTCTGATGATAATGATTCAGATAAACTTCGACGAATCCATTTAACAATTTTTCCATATTGTGGTAAATTAAATGTTGAACGATGACTAGATGAACATGAAGGATCGGATTCACCGATTATCTTTGATTTCGACATTTTTATTGAATGATATTCGATTTAAGATTTGAATGTGTAATCTTGTTGTTTTGTAATGTTTTATTATATGCAAAGCCAATCAGGAGATGCTCTGATTGACCAATTGTAATACGTGCCGTTACCTATCTATAATATAGTTTATTCAAAGAAGACGATCAATACATTACTTCGAAATCGAAGTGTCTCTGTGGGTATTTTATTCTCAGACATTCACACCCCCACTCGAGACCCAAGATTTCGAGTGTCTACATATTTTTTCGTTTGACAACATATTTCAACTGAAAATAGAACTTCTTAAACTCTGAATAATAACATCAAGCAGTATTCTATAAATCTTCATCAATGACATAAGATTATGCCTCTAACAAAATTTTTATGTTTATCTTCTAACTCATCCTGGTAGCAGGTGTCGAACAGTAACTGTTGAATCTGATAAACGAAAAGTTTGCATGAAAAAATTAATTGCCGTCTGTTCTGACTTTTTTTCACGTTGATGTGGTCTCTTGTTTATCATGTACTATAAATCGATATTTATTGGTCATATATAAACTATTACTATTCTTTGCTTATACTTAATCGATAATGTATACCTTGGCTTATTCTCTCATTGTATTACTTCAAGTATTGTGAGTATTATACGTAATTACAAGCCTAAATTTTGTTTGTACATGCAACTTGATTTACCATACCATTCATATGATGCACAGGCATGGTTCTATGTTCTATGATACTCTGGTACCAATTTTCTATGCTGTAATTTTGCTTGTATTTAAATGATCATGAAAATAATGCATGCTGAAATTATAACGAAGAGCAGTTTGAAGATGATTAAACATGTTTATTTTGTTGATAAACGATGTATATCGAAGAGTACCATCAGAGCAATAGTACAATGAACCAATGCGTGAATAATGATTTGACACTCGATATAATTTATATACATATTATAACTCGTTAAATAAATCAACTTAATACTTTAATGAATGACATGAAAGATGAAGAATCTAAATGATAACGCGAGCAAATCTATTCTTTGTACATATTATGATCTTGCATCAGTTATATTAATTTGAATTGTAACTTGGGTTTTTTTATTTATTATGAATTCTCTTCTAGCAATTCGTGTATCATCTTTGTTTTTTATGCTTCGTTCTGGCGACGTGTTTGTTATATGCTATATTAATATAAGCTATTAAATAATCAAACTCATGTAGTGTTTGTGCTCATGTAACAGCAGTTTATGAGTACTTATTATAGTAATACAATAAATCTTGATGTGAACATTTATTCAACTCTGACTTATAGTTCATTGGATAATAGACAAACAGACGGTTAAAACTCTCATCGAGTTACGATAGGGGTGTGGATGTAAGTTGTGTATTAACTATGCCACACCCACACCCAATATTCTCAGTGTGAGAGAAGCGCCGCTAGAAAATTTGTCGTAAAAGTCGCTTCATGCGACATCAAAAGCAAATAAACAGCTTTTGATTGTTCAAAGAAAATAACAGCAAATATGACCAATATACTATGTGAAAAAGCCATGCTCTTTGTCGAACATTTTCTAGAGTATATCATCTCCGATCTTATGATGATTGATGTTCATGGGTCATTCTATTCTTCACCATGCCAGGTATATGCACTCGAATATAATTTTATTGGTCAGTATGAAACAATGCAAGCTGGTATCGACATTTTCTTGTCATACGTCAATCTAAAACCGACTAATTGGAATTCCAGTCGTTGTTTCTCGACCAGCCGAATAAAAAAAACAATACCAATGGATGTGTAATGACTTGCCCGATTGATTTATTTGCCGTTCAAAAGAAATCTATCGCCTTGATTTTAAAGCATTCGACTGCTAATTAGAAGACTATTTGAATGGTGGTTGAACACTATCGCACTGTAGATCCTTACACATATATCGTATGCACCAACACAGGCAAAGTCTCACGGATAATTAAAACGCAATAGTATAGTTTTTATAGCTGTTCTTGTTTTGTTACTCGATGTTCTTACTATTGTTTTTTACTCACAAAACATTCAATCAAAGTTTGTATGTAAATAAAGATCTAGATCTGATGGTTTTGATGGAGGAATAAGACACTAACGCTCACACCCACATCTATACCCTAGATTTTCAATTGAAAAGGCCGAAAATTGCTTTATATTAAATAATGTGAAAGGTAGTCAATTACTAACCACTTTTAGTCAGAGAGAAGTTTATCTTAATGTGTATGTACAATCTACTTTATTGTTGTGAGTGAGGGTTATATATATATACATCGGTTCGGAACAGAAGGAATGTACTAGAAAACCCCAGAGAGTACCAAAGAGAACATACAAGATTCACACAGAGCGAAAATACTGGAAGGTACTGGAAACGAAAACATATATCTATTCACGCATAACAACAGAGCGAAAGATGGAATACATATATACGATGATGACACAACAATGATAGAACGAAAGGATGATCCATGAGAGAGGACGCCACCTAACAATAAACAAGTGAAATTTTCTATTGCATAATTTGTATGTAATACTTAATTCTGTAAACTTAAACTCTTTCAAGATAAATCGGACACAAAGATGCTCAGATCAAGTAAAACATTGCTATGATAGCTTTTCATACAAATATTTACTGTAAGTAAATATGCAAAGAAAATTCTTAGGAAGACATATAATAAAATAAAAGGGTTAAAGAAAAGAAGAAAAATACAGCTTTCAACAGAATATTTTTTTTTATAAGCAACGTGCTTTTCTTCGTGCGAAGTCGTTTGAAAACAAGAAGAAAAAAAATGCTATCGTCAACTTCAACGCCATACGACATACTTGGAGCAAAAAAAACTGATAATAATTATAATTTACGTGTAGCATATCGTGCACGAATTCATGAATACAATCAAGATCGACTTAAAAACCCTAGAAGTCGTAATATTACAGCTGAAAAATTTCGACTTATTTGTCGTGCTTATGAAACATTATCTGATCATGATAAACGTAAAAAATATGATAATAGTGGTGAATGGATATCAAATTTAGCTTTGCAAAAATATACATTACAACAATTAGCTGCTGAGCCTGAACTTTTACAAGAATTAAAAAATCGTCTAAAAGATGTTACATTAAAAATGATAAATTCAAAAGATTCACAAACAAGACAAACACCACTCTATTGCGCAGCACGTGTTTGCAATCTAGAAGCTGTCTACTATTTAACAGAACAAGGAGCTGAACCTGATTTAGCACAGCGAATAGGAAGTTCAGCTTTACATGTTAGTGCTTTTTACGGACATCCAGAAATAGTTCGTTGTTTATTGGAGAGTGGAGCCGATTATCGAATAAAAAATGATTGCGAAAATACAGCAGAAGATGAATCTTATGATAATGAGGTAAAACAAACGTTTGCCAATTTGAAAATGACACCTTTTGTACAAACAGCTGCAAATCAACTTGATTGGTTAAAAAATAATATTGATAAAATCAAGCATATTGATGAACAATATTATATACAACGACAAACATTACTTCATTGTGCTAGTAAAAAAGGTTATATAGATGTTGTTCGTTGGTTAGTCGAAAAATGTTCAGCCGATTTAGATATCGTTGATATTAATTTAAATTCAGCTTTGCACCTTGCTGCCTATGGTGGACATGATTCAATAGTAGAATATCTTATTAATCGAGGTGCTAATCCACTTTTATTAAATAAATGGTGTATGACAGCTGAAGAAGAAGGTTCTTTTCATGGGAAAAAGATTACGAACCTATTTGAATCGATGCGTACACGGGATATGTTTAGAATGGCTGCTGATGGTGTCGATTGGTGGTTTGAATATTATTTTCGTGATAAATCACCCGATACAGTTAATGATAATGGCGTAAGTTTACTGTATGTTGCATGCCGTTGTGGTAAAACATCAATTGCAAAATGGCTTTTAGAAAAAGGAGCTAATATCAATATAAAACTTTTAAAAGAACCAGGAAGTACGCCATTACATGGTGCTGTCTATCATGGACATATTTCAACAGTTGACTTATTATTATCACATGGAGCTGATATAAATATAAAAAATACCTATGATACAATTGCTTTTGATGATGCACAAACGGATGAGATGAAACGACATTTACAACAATATCGAACTAATTTGAAAGATAATAAATTACTTGATGTACATTTATATGGGGATGGTGCTAAATCTGGTACGCAACCATTAGCAAAATTACAAATACACTGTAATGCTAAATATAGCGATCTTATAGAAGCAATGCCTGCTTCAATGCGAGATCAGTTTCCAAATTTTTCTATAGCTCGACGCCCATTAAATTTTGAAGATGATAAGACAACAATTCTATCAGCTGTATGTCGTGCTCGATATGGAACATCAAAATTCGTTCAATTACCACTATGTATCACAGCACATGAAAGAGTACGTTATAAGAAAGCTGGTCATGTTCTTCGAGATGAACTTCCTGCTAGTGATATAAGTGAATTTCATCAAAAGTTTCAACCAAATTGTCCAAAATTAACAATGAAAATTTCTCGATTAGATAAAAGTCAAACATTTACTATTAAGAATTTATCGTTTACTTATCCGAATAATTGTGTTGATCAAGATGTTATAATTGATGTTGAATATATAATGTCGCCAGATATTGGTACAGTCAATTTGCCAGGATGCATTTGTCTTTTTCAAACAAGATATGTTAATAGATATAAATTAAAAAATATGCCAACCGTATTGTTTAGTGGTGAACCAAATGCTAAACTGTATAATTTAGCTCCTTTATCATCTTACTGGTTTTCTTATAGAACACGACATACACGTTTAATTTCGATAGGTGAAACCATACATGCTTTTATTCGTCATATTGATATTATTCCTTCTCTATTAACTCTTCCACCAGATATGTTTATTCAAGTTGTTGTCGGAAAATTATTTCAAACTCGTAATAAACCAATTTTTTGTCAATGTTTAAAAATTCGTGAACACAATAAAACTGTCTTTCCTCATATTGCTTATCATGGAACAAATATAAAAGCTATAGAATCAATTCTTATGGATGGACTTGTTATGCCGAGTACGGTAGTTTCCAGTGGATTACGTATTTGTCCACCAACTAATCATATTGCTCGCGGAACAAAAGCTTTTGGTGTTGACGATTTTTCAAATGGAATATTTATAACACCAAGTATACACTATTGTTCAGATCCGGCATATGCAATCACATTTACACATGATGATCAACGTCTTATACCTGTGTTGGAATGTACTGTTAAAAATAATTCATTCCAGAGTTTTCCAAGTACTGTAAAGACTTATGTTGCCCATGAAGGTGATGATATCAACGCAATTGAATGGCGTCTGACAAATACAGCAGATATTGAAATCATATCAGTACTTTTGATTCCTGTGATAACGTCAAAAACTGACACAGCGAAATCGAGAGCTAAGAAGCTCAGTGATAATCCAGATAGTGCTAAATAAAACAAATGAGCGAGAAATTTTCTATTTTTTAAAGTGATTTTCTATTTTTTTAACTTTGTACTTGATATTTTATTCTTTTCGGGGTGTGGGCATTGGTATGAGCGCGGAAGTGAATGTATAACTGAAATGTATATTGACACCGACACCCACTCTTAGATTATCATTGCAATCTGGTATCATTTCCAAGTAGAGATAGTACGACTTAGTGGGACTCGGAGAAAATCATCTAATACGAGTGGATAGGAGTGGAAGATGATCATCCCTTCGAAAACAACATATTTTACTTTAACGTAATTTATTATCTTTATAATGTTTTCTTACCCCGACAATAAGAATCAAAATGATATCCAAAAATAATCTCTCCTAGAAAAATGATCACAAACGGAGATTCAACATGATGCTTAGATAGCTTCAACTACGAAGTATAACATTCTGTCTGTTAAGAAAAAACCGATTTTGAATTCAGCGAGTTTCGATAGTAGTAAACGCATCACGATGCAACTTAATTGTGCTGGACACAGATTTGTGCCGTTTCTTGAGTAAAAGCAGAGGAAGCTTGATGTCATGCTTGTATGACTTTGATGAAGTTAATTCTACATTGACTGTCTAATTGGTATCGCCTCGTTTGACTATTGTAAGTGCCACCTGTAACTCACAGTCCTTCATTTCCTTTATTCACGCTTCAAGCAGTGCTTAGCAGTGACTGTTGCTGTGACGCTACATGAGGTAAAGCCGATGAAATTTACATCGCAGTTATCAATAAGGTGGTTGGTGTGAATGTAGAGGAAAAGAAGGATAATGTCTGTCCACACCTACATTCGAAGACACACTATTACAAAGAAACTTCTAATGCGTCGATTAGCATCCTCGGAATATTTTCTATGTAAGATAGAATCAAACTTATCATTAAATGAAACCAAGATCGCATGCAATATGTAGTCAATCTTACTGATTTAGTGTTACGCTCACTAGAATATCCATATGGAATGGAAGTCATTGATTCTCTTATTGACAGTTTTAAAGTTGACAATTGAGAACTCTCTCTCCTGATGGATGGATAGCTCATGCTAAGAATATGTATAAGACTGATCTAAAATGGAAAGTTGCTTAGCAATATCCCATTACTTCAAAAACATATCTTTGGAAATGCACTGCTGACTGCAAATACTTATTGGTGTATTCCAGCTGGGATGTAGAGTCAATCTCTAGTACTTTCTTATTCTACTTTTCTTATCTCCTATTGACCAATAAAAGTAAAATATAAGCAATAAATCGTCAGTCTTTTGAAATATGGGGAAATAGTGGCAAGTTTTTATCTGTCTTTGTTCTATGTCTTTGGACAAAAGAAAGTGGTCAGTCGTTTTTTTTTAGAATGTTGATGCTCAATTCTTCACACGATTAATACTGTTTTATTGCGAAGTTATTCAGATAACTAAAAGCAACAGAATATTCCTAAGATGATTAACAAATTTTCAAGGACTTTTTATTTATTTTTTATTCTGAAAAAATGATATAGTTATATAATTTTTAATAACGACTGGCATATTCTATTTTCAGAACTTCTCATTTCCATGTGACTTTTACACTAGCACATTGCACGGCACAATGTCCACGTGCAGCACTGTGACACCAGTTATGATCACAACCACCTTTATATTGAGTTGTAACGTAAGTTCTGCAGGTATTTTTGTCAACCAACAAAATTTCACTGTCTTTTTCGAATCATAACCGGCTAGTTTCTGCAAATGTCTGATTGAACAATTGCTAGTAAGATGGGTCAAAGTTTCGAAGATAATGGTGATTGTATTGTTGATTGATTTTGAATATCTTTGTCGTAAAATAAATTTGTTCATTAACAACAAAACCTGCAGAAATTATGTTACAATCCAATAATCGTAAAATACTTGACTATATTTTGGACATCCCAAGTCTGGTGCACAACACTCACATTGACAATTGACATTGTAACCGAAGACAACATAGACTAGCATTAATACCATGAAAGACAGAAATAGAATAATGAAGAGTTTAGATTGCATGATGATTTGATTTGAAATGATTGAAATAAAATTTTTATTGAATGAAATATATTCGAGTTGTTCTTATTACCAATAGTTGAAGCTTATATAGTAGAAATACAGAAGAACAAATGCGAAATTAAGATGTGTGAATTGGAGCAGGTGGCACTTTTTTCATTCATGATGAAGAAACCTTGAAAGTGATGTGCGCATCAAGAGAAATGACACTATAAAAATGACTACATATATTGTTTTCCATGCGCTGAGTTCTTGGTCATGACCAATGTTATGAAAATTGAGAAAACGTATGTGAAATATATATGCCCATCTCGATGTGGATGAACATAAGACGCTCTCCCACATCCCATAGCGACACTCTAATAAACTTGAGTAAGAAGAATTCATGTGTAAGCCAATCTTTACAAAAAAAATGTAAGAGATTTTCCTCATAATTAGATGAATATTCAACTTATTTTTCGAGTTCGACCAACACTTTTTTCTTTATTTATAGTTTGAAATGACGCGAGTAAAGAAAAAAGCTCTGCTTTAGCGTCCTGCTGTGGATAATTTAACTTCAAATATTTTTGTGTTTGATGAGTAAGCAACGAAATTTAGTATGTCTTTTGGTTTGAATAAAAGATCCCTTAATCTTATTCACCTATGGTTATGCAATAAGAATCACCGCAAGCATCACGAATACTAAGTATAATTCTTGATGAAACACATAGCGTGGCAACATCAGAAATTAATTCATGTTCAATAATAAACAAGCTTCAATCAAATGAGTATAAAAATTTAACTAATATGGAATTTCAACTATCTAGTAGGAACAATATCGGTCTGTTATATAAGAAAGGTGATATATTAATTCATGAAATGCATGCTGTAAAAATGAATGCTATCTTTATATACACGAGTCAGTTATTCTTTTAATCTTCCAGATATTTTATATTAGTGTTGAACTTTGTTGGAAGAAAAATGGTAGCCAAGTGATTGACCTAAAACTTCTGTTAATCAACTTGTTTTAAAATTATTAACTTCATTAGATGAAGCTAATAATGGTTTTTCATCACATGAAAAGATTGAAACAGCTGAGAGAACAACTAGAACATCTTTCTGAACTCTTAGAAGGCTACTCTAATGTTAACTAAGTTATATTATGAAATAGTTACAAATATTTGTCGTTTTTCGTGACACAGTCATACACCCTACTTTTGACATGTATAATTGATTTAGTTGTTGAATATATATGTCATCAAAAACCTCATCTCATATCAATCTACACTAGTTCGACATTCTTTATTACTGCTCTTATTCTTTCTATTGTTGGCGAACAGGACCATTTTCGCAAATCTCCGAAAGAAGTATATGATAAAGAGGATAATTATCTCATGTTAATGATTTGCTACAAAAATGCGACATACAAATAAGTTGATTTTGATAGTTTTTTTTTATTGAAGTTTTAAAAGATTTATGTTTGTCTCATGACAGTATCAAACGCTATTAGTTTATTCAAAGAGTGTGGGGGCGAATTCTTTAATAAAAGAGGCCATTCGTTTCGATTTACTTTTGGAAAAGGCGAATGTGAGCAGTTGGTTTTTTTTTCTTTTTTCCTAATTCTAACTGTTATCTCTATCAGAATGATTTATATATACAGCAATATTATTTTGATTTATAGTCAACATTTCGAATTACAACAGTTATTTCAAACTTACAAAAGTATAGATTGTTGAAAGTGATATATTGAAGAGACGGTTCATGGAAATATCAAACCTTCTTAAATGTGATCATACTTTCGAAAATGTTGATATCAATAGGTTTTATTTTATTGAAAACAATAAAACACCATCAGAAGCCTCTCAATCCGAATTTCTAGCTTTTTTTAACTTGCATCTGAAAACTTATGACGCAAACATTGAACAGGCCTAAAATTAAGCGTTGAAAAAACTTTTTTTTTCATTAGTCAGTGTTGGATCATCTTCTTCATCATATCTTCTGTGAATATGTTTGAGTAATATCTCATTTGAACGAGGTAATGTTACTCTACAAAACTATATATGTATACAATCATCGCTTGAGTGTTCATTATGGAAGGACAACAGATACAAATTCAAGGATTATAATTTAATTGATCAGTAAATTGAAACCGTTGTCTATGAATTCCTGTAATAGTTCCAATTGATAAGAAAAGAGAAAGAGATGAATCAACTAAGACTCAAACCGCTCTTCTAGTGCAATAATTTCATTTTTATTTTCTCTTTTCTCGCTTATTCTTTAGATATCTATTAAATGTTGTTTCAAATATTTTTTTATTTACGCAAATTAAATTTTTTATACTATTGTATTTAATAAGATTGAAACTTCTTTTTTTTTTTACTGATAAAATCTCTATATTCATCTGACCGAATTTGTATTTGTTACTAAGTTGTAATTTTTTACTACTATTTACACATATATAAGAAATTTATCATGTAGTCTATCTTACTGATGGATGGGATTAACGGTGAATGGTGTAGGTATTGGTGAAGGCTTTTTCACTTGTATCCTAAGCATTTCATATGTCTTTTCTAACTTTATGTCAACTGATTTCTGCACCTTTTAGAGCTAACATTTAGGTAGAAGGAACATATTCTTGAACAGTTGGTTCTTTGAAGAGAAAGTGAATTTTTTTAGAAATTTCATTCCATTTTTTTAAAAATAACTCTAGACTACTTATAGCTATTGTCTTCGAGTTTTTGTCATTTAAAAGCATAAACATGAAGCATCGAACTATATAAAATTCAAAGATTTTTAGGATTGATTTCACACGAATACATTTTTCCTTGCCAATTTTCCTGAGTTTTTATAGCAATTTGAGCCCAAATTATGTCGAGTTGTAGGCAGAAAAGCTTTTCTATTCTCAACAAAGTTTTTGTAATGTAAAAAATATCTCTTGTGAATGTTAGTTTAATTAAACTATAGATAGATCTTAGCATTTTATCAGGACGATAAGACTTTTCGGGCAATTATTTTGTATAATTTCAGTCCAGATTATTTTGAAAAACTTCTTCGAATCTTACTCAAAAGTTATTTTAACAGTGATGGCTAGTATTTTTTTTTTAAATCAGTTGATATAAATATGAATCACTCACACAAAGAACAGGTGGTAGTAGCAAGGTAAGATATATGCATTGTATTGATTAGTCACATTTAGATGAAAAATAGAAGCACCATGCACATGCATCAATAAACAACGCAAACGTCCTTTGAATAACATTATAACAAAGAGAAAAAAAAAGGTGCATTATATCATTGATGGAGCTATCATCAGACGACAAACTCTTCACTTATAAAGTATTAGTATGATACATCATTGGTAGAAGTAATACGAAAGTATTCGTACTTGGACTTTTAGTACTTATCAAGTAAAACTATTTCACTTGTACTTCAAAAAAATCTACGTATACTTTTACTTTTAGTTCGAGACGAATACTTTTGCACTTATACTTAAGTACAAAGAAAATGTACTTTATACTTTTACTTGCGATAGTAAACAATTTCTTTTTGTGTATTTGAAGCGTCTTTCTACTTCATCGACGCTTTGATACTTACTCATAATGCTAAAGCGATTATCGTAAGTTTCAATTCTTCACGATGTTCAAATCATAAGCTAATTCGTGTCTCTGGTTAAAATTTAATATTGGACCTTGTGTAAACTTTTCTTAGTGTCCTGGAGAATTATATTTAGTCAAGTTATATAGTCAAATAAATATCATGATTTGAAAATGTTCATCATATTTCGACAAAATACGAACGATGAAAACATGTGCATAAGTATATGATCGTTCAGCACCGCTTTCAAAGATCTGACGCTTATCAACTAGCTCCCAGTCACGGAAACTGAGCTGGTAGGTCAGGTCTTTCGAGCTGTGGACTGTTATGAACTCATTATTGTTGTGTTCCAAAAACAAAATATATTTGTTCTGTTTGGAAAATCCAACAGCAACGAACTCATACAAATTCCAACTCTTGGTAAGCAGGACTGTACTGTCACATCCTTATAGATAACTCGTACAAGTAATTTACAGAGAATTTATCAGCAAATTACAAATAAAAGTTGTCATTAAAGTATTATATATCGTCATTAACTTCTTGATAAGATGATAATATTTTGATCTTAGAAAAATTTTCAGAGCCTGTTAAACTTACTAAGGAAGATTATTTTATTTATATATCAAGTAAAAGTACTAAGTACTTTTTTTTGTACTTAAGTATCAGTACAAAAGTGTTCTTCTAGAAGTTCAAGTAAATTTTTTTGAAGTACAAGCATAATACTTTTACTTGCGGTACTTGTACTAATTCTACTTATGCTCGTTGATAATATATCTGGACTATTCCTCAATCGTAGTACTTGAATACGTATAAATAGTATTGTTACATTGCTGTAGATTTATTTTACGGTAGTACTACCCAATCAAATAAATAGAAAACACTTAGTAAGAAATATCGTATACGTAACTCAATCGACGATAGAAGAATCATGTATAAGCATCTCTTCATCTGGTTCTTCATTGTCTTCTTGACATTTATGTTCATTAGTGGTGTACCATTGGCAAAAATTGATGATGAAAACAATTTCAAATCGCAAAGATTAAGTCGTCGTAATGCTTCAGAATCGGTTGAATTCTTTAAAGTAGTCGACGAGGTTCGTCAAAATAATGAATATTTTCATAAAGACTTGAGAAAACGAGCAGCCTTCACCTCAAATCAGCGTCAATTTCAGAGGGAAGTGTTATCGGCACATAATTTCTATCGTGCTCGTCACTGTGCTAAACCTCTTCAACTCAATGATGTACTTAGTCGTTCAGCCCAAAACTTTGCTCAAAAACTTGCTAACACAAATCAATTTCATCATAGTGGAACTCCAGGTGTTGGTGAAAATCTGTACATGGCAATTAGTTCAAAGAGTATCAAAGTTAATGGTAAGTCATTTTGAAATTCTCAGATGTCTTCATCATATATGATTATTTTAACATTGTAGGAAATGCACCAGTAACTGCTTGGTATAATGAAATTCAACACTACAATTTTAATCGTGGAGGCTTCTCAAAGATTACGGGCCACTTTACACAAGTTGTATGGAGAAGTACGACAAAACTTGGTGTGGGTATTGCTTATGCTAATGGAGGTCGTTCTATTTATGTTGTTACTCGATATTCACCTCCGGGCAATTATGCAGGTCAATATCAAGCAAATGTACGCCGACAAGGAAGTTGCTGAACGGACTATTCTTATTGATGATTTAGCAATTGCAAGAAGACCCGTGATTTCATGTGTTTATATCAGCTGTTTTCTAAAAACCTCATCTATGCTCTAATACTCTTGCTCTTCTGTATCATTGCAATATTCTGATCTGTTACAAGAATGTTATTCAAATCTCATTCGGTTATTTTATCTGCTCTCTTTCTTAAGCATTTTCTTTTCTTCTGTCGGTTCTGCATTTTTTTCTCGTTTCTTCACTGATTGTATTTTTATGGATATTTCGTATTAAAAACAACATAAAGAAGAATCGTGTACTAGGATCGCTCATATGACTGATCAAGAATTATTCTTCGAAATGTGTTGCTTCATGGTAAAAAATCGATTTTCGTCATTCAATAAATATGTTGTATTTTAATTGTGCGACTATCTGCTGATGAAATTTCAGCTCCTTTATCTAGATGAGAATCTTAACGATGAGGACATAATGTTTCCTCAAAGGACTTTATCTACATTTATTGTTGTATCTTGACAGTATACAAAAAGCAACTCTCAGGTCGATACATATACAAAAACAAACATCGATGTGAAGTCCCCACGACGGTCAATTATATATCATATATAACCAAGTAATAGGAAGAATAAGTTTGCTAGACCAGCCTAGTTAGAGCTGTGATGTGGAGCTCAAATGTTATTTTCTTTTAGTCCAACTATACTAATACACAATATGGAAAATTGAAAAGACTGTTGAACATTATGGTTGTTTTTCAAGATAATGGATCAGCATAGAAATAATCTCACTCATTTATTTCTGCATTTCAAATAAAGTTTCTTCCTTTACTGGTGCTTTGTTTTTGTTTAAGTTGTTGTTATTCGATTATTATTTGTATTTTTCGTTTTTTCTTTCGTATTCTTTTTTTCTCAATTTAAGTGCATTACGATTGTAAACATTGATTGAACGGACAAATAAGCCTGTTATACAACATATACATTTTGTTTGCAGCAAAGATGAACAGATTGTCATATATTTCGATCAACTTTGAAACACTCATATTGGTTTTCTTTTAATTAACAACCTGATCAATTCAGTCTTTATATGAGGATCGCATTGACACTGACAAATCAATGCATCACTACCTATCACTCTTGGCATTTCATCATGTGTGTATTCTTCATCTATATCTTCTTTTCTTGTCACTATCATGCATGAACACGACTATGGTTGTGGGTGTGGATATTGAGAAAACGAAGACCGACAACTACCCACACCTCATATCCAATTCATAGAAAGAGAAACTTCAACAAACATTTGTTCATCTTTTGCGAATATTGGAAAAAAAATGCTCCAGAATGAAAATGAAGTAAATATTTAGAACAGTTCGAGTTTTAGTTACGATTATCGTTGACTACTCGACCCGTTTGAACCATCGATGAGCTTTCACTGATCCGCACGTGATGTCCTTTAGAAAGGAAGAAACTAAGCTTTGATTGTTAAACAAAACATGAAATAACTTACAAGCTGTTGTTGACCTTGATCGTTTATATAGCGAGTCGCTATCCATTCTTTGCCATTTTTGTCACGTGTTGTATGTTCCCAAGCGCCATTTTTGAATCGAACAATTGTCTAAAATATGAGATGAATCAACCATGTAGAAGAAAAGAACAATCATTTAAAGTAAAAGATCGACCTTGACTTCACGTCCGTCAGCCGTTTTGTCATCGAACTCAACGTCTGGTGTGAATTCGATCGTGCTCGTTTTGAGTGTGCTCTCCGATCGTAATGTCCACTTGCCACCATTCTCACTGATGACAAGGCGGGGTTTGATACCTTTGGCCATCATACGAGCTGCCATTCCGATACCAATCTCCTTCATAAGTGCGTCCATATTTTCCTCCTTAACCTAATGAACAGAGCTGAATGCAAAGCAAGTAGAATTTTGTCTACATACGTAATCCCAAGTTCCTTTGAGGGCTTCGATACTGTTGTTACAAGCCATGACTTATACGCTTGTTCAAGTCAGACAACTGCAAAAGACAAACTGAAACGACACGCAAATTACTTTTCTAGTAGAATAATATGTAAAATATGCATACAAAATGAGTAACCAAAGTTAAATGACTTCAATTTCGTATTAAGAACTTCGATTAACTGACTAGTTCAACTACCAAACATCTCAAACTAACATCTACTACACATATCCCAAAGAACCACTGACACATTCGAGTTCACTTAAAAAAAAATGAATTCAGTGTAGATTTATTATAGTGAGAAAAGGGATCCCATTTCCTTCGCTATAAACCTTGATAGACAAATTAGTTTATTATGATACATGTCAAAGGAATTTTCTTATTGTGAATGGATGTAAAGTTCCGAAATCAGGACAAAACCAGTGCTTTTGTTATTTTCTGTTTTACATCCTATTAGTTCGTGGCTGATATTTATCTATGCTGCTCCTTTGATGGATTAGTGTGGTTCTATCGTGTTTTATATTTGAATTTCGTAGAAACCGTGCTGAAAGATTTTTATAATCCTTCTATTTTTTTTCGAACAGAACCAGGAAAAAATAGAAATCAGAACGGAGTACAATGTCAATTTTACATGAAGCTCTCTATTCTTTGTCATGATTCTTTAGTAACATTTTGTTTCACCCAACCAAGCTTCAAATTGCACTGTTTTTGATAGAACATAGGAAAAAATTACAAGAACTTAACGGTGCAACTGATTGATGCCCAATATTGAGACTCAAATCTAGCCTTTTTTTAAAACTCAGCATGTTCAACGTTTCTCTTGCTTAAGTATAGGAAGACTACATGAATCACTCATAGGCGAATTCGTTGAAGGATACTATTTGAAAATAAAACAGCCATACAGAAATATAAGATGCAAAAATGAGATAGATAAATTAACCTAGATTAGTATCTCTAACCGCATGATGTTGATATGGCTCATCTGTATGTCATATTATTTGGCTGTTGTTGTCATAATTTTTTCTAAGATTTTTAATTGTCAACAAACCAACTGTTTTTTTTTCGATCGAAAAGGGATAATCAATAAAATTTTATAGAACGCTTACTATTTACTGAGACAATCGACTAGTGCACGTATCGTGATTTTATCACTGTGATAGGAATTCTGCTATTTTATATACCAAAAATGTATTTCGATTTCATTTTCTCGTGCAGCTCCTATTGATTTATCGATGCCGATCGTTTCTGCACTTTCTTTTCGTTCTTCTTAACGACACATATCGTCACAAGTTCGTTGTCAAAGTTTGAAACCTGTATAGTTATGTATATCATTCAAGTGACGCAAGTTTGCTTTTCTTTCTGTTTTTTATTCATTTCTTAAGAAACCTTAAATAAAAAATGAAGAAAAAAAAGCTACCTAATTACCTATGCTTGCTAGTTAGACTCTAAAATCATCAAAATTGTCATGAAAAAAACAATGTCATCACAAAATGTTTACTAGTCATCAACTTGATATAACGATAGCTGCGCTGCCCCGTACAGACACTTGCTCTAATTGCTTCATCGATCATTGTACACGATGTATTGCCTAGAAAAAACCTAATTTGATTAACAGTATGCGCTCTTAGACTATTCATAGTAGAAGAGATCAGCATTAAATCAAATTTTGAGTAAATTCACTTTTTTATAGAATCAGATAAGTGAGTACTATTTCCTTTCGAAATGAAGATTGACTGTCGATATCAATTTCAATCCGATAGAGATACGTCTTATTCATTTTTCTTCATCTCATAATTAATACTCGCAATGGTAGCCTTCAAACTTGTACGTTTATTTGTCCTCTCAATCCCTTGTGTGTGTGTGATTGATTTGTCTTCCCGATAGTATTGATACATACGATTGTTGCTGTCGGATTATTATTTCTAGTGCTATCTCAGCTAATTACTCTTCTGAAAGAAAGTAAATAACTAGAAATGAACCGAAGTTCTCATCCTTCCTTTTCTCATGATATTCATTTTGAGTTTCGACGTCAGTTTCAGAAAACTGTTGAGAAATATCTACGTCTACAAAATAATTCTATTTCAAATAACCAATCACGTTCAATACACAATATAAACAAATCAAACGCGTAGGCCAACAGAAAATAAAATGTTGGACGAACTTTTTATGTTTTGCACATCATTACGGTATGTTTTTACAATATTAACCAATATAATAAAAACTGTTCTTATGAATTTGAGCGAACTATATGACTGAATAAATTGTGCGGAAAATAGCCTAAACAAATACTTGGCATCGTTGACGCTTCGTCGTGTCACAAGCCGCTTTTTCACCGATCATGCCATCAACCGAACAGTTCTTATACTCTCTATGCTTTTCCTCCCACACATTACACACAGCATTTTTTTTTTGTCTTTTTATTTTTTTGATTACTTTTCTTTTTTTTTCAATATTCTTCATTTTCTCTCTCACTTATGATTACGAGAAAAACCAAACTTGTTGCCTTAAGCAAACAATATGTCGTGCATTTAAAAAAAAAACATGCATATTCTCTCTATGGCCAATTTCTTGGCTTCAACCAAATTCAATCTGAAATGACGGCATATAAGAGAAGTTGTTATTTGTAGAGCTTGCACGACTATTTCTAATAAATTCTTTTGCTGGAGAATAGTTACATTAAAATACACAATTCTTTGCAACTTCTTCTTTTCCGTAGATTGAAAACACTATTCATTCGATTTAAATCGATTGGTATCGACTCAACATGGAAAAAACTCACTATCCAAACAGTGATATTCCTAATGGAGTGTCCTCCAATGACCAGAAAAACAAATTTTTCACTGCAATAGTCAACTTTTATAGGTCAAAATTACATATTATCATGATTATCGTAGAGTTAGTGATTGGTGGTGTGGAACTCGGTGAAAGTATCAGATATTACAACCAATGTCCCATTCAACCCATGATTCCGACGTTTTTGCTCGTTCATGGAGCTGTATCAATTTTCTCGGCATTGATCATTATTTTGGCGATGATTAGTGCTCACCGTGTCAATATAAATGATAAGACATGGAATGCATGTTCAATCTTCTTTTCTATTCTTATTATTATCCTAGTTGTTCTTAATCTCTTCTTTTTTGCTTGGTTTGTGGCTGGAAATGTTTGGGTTTTTGGTGCCAGGACTAACGGCGTACAACATGATGATTCTACGAATTCGACGACATATTGCAAATCGGAACTTTATCGAGCTGCGCTCGTTCTTATTATAGTGAGATATATCGTTGTTCCCATTGTCATTGGTGTCATGATTGCCTGCCGTTGTTGCAAGAAACCTAAAAGCAACCAACAAGATCGTCACTGAAAGATTTATCTTCCTTCAATATGATTCGAACAAATCATACATTTTTTTTTGTAGGTACTTATAAATTTATATGTCAGACAAAGTTGATATTTAGACAAAAATTTAAAAAAAAAATTTTTCAAAGATTTTATAATAAAAAAAAAGTCGAACAAGATGAAAATAAAGAACTGACATATAAAGTTATGTTCAAATTTAATTGAAGTCTAATTAAATTTAGGAATAACTTAACTTGACATTTAATACTTCAATCATTTAAAATATTACTTCGCTTATTTATAAAGATGTTTTCAAAAACCATTCTCTGATATCACCACAGAAAAAATCAGTGATGTATACACACTATACTTTCTTAATGCAAACGAAAATTATAATTTATTCTTTTATAAAAACAAAATTATTGCGTAATTTTACGCCTAATTAAAAACCAATTCTACCTAAATCAAATTTGGCTTATATGTATATCTAATAAGTTGTTATTCAAAGAAAATCAATTACCAAAAAGAAAACGTCGTCATAGAACACAGAAAAAAAAAACATTCTGAGGGTATTAAGCTAATAAAATGACATGTACACACGTAAAAGTACTGATTATTATATTCGAATAATTTCCATAGGCAAAAAAACAAAAGTGCTAAAACAAAATGAGATTTATTCATAGTAACAAATTAATTACTTGATGATTGATGAACAACTATTTGTTTTTGTTTTACATCTTATAGATGAAAATTAACTTGATTATATTCGAATGAAGATGTACTCTGATGGTAGAATCAATATATAATACAATATAATCAAAAACATGTTAAATATATATTTACTGGTAAATATTCGAATATTTGTTCTCTATATTGAAATTCTTCCTATTCTTCTGACGACGATGATTTGCTGTTCTTTTTTTGTTCTCGTTTTTATGTTAAGTCAACTAAGCATATTTTCATAGGCAATGAAAATGATGATTGTTGAGTTGGTTTTAATCATTATATTGATACCGAACAAGATTTATATGAAAAACAAGTATATTTAATCTGGAACAAAATAACTGACTGATGAAGGAATTGCATTATTACTTGTATTAAATTCATCAATATTATCTTTTTCAGTAGGTGATGAATGAGAATCACGAAGAGATATTCTTGACGATCAGATGAACGAGTAAAGATTGATGAATTTTCTTTTATTTACTAGAAAATATGAAGAGATCTTTTTTTTTGTTTCGAAGAAATCAACCTAGTCGTATGGTAATTTTTCTGCGATAATAAAGAACTAAATTTATTAATAAATAAAATAATGTTTTTTTTAATCTTGATTAGTGTTTTCTTTCTGTAATGAAAACATAACTGTTGTGATTGTAATAGCAAGGAGTAAAAGAAAATACTATTGATGTTTATTACAATATTCAATGAAATCTTTGATAGTTCTAATCAAATACTTCAAATTTTTGAAGAGAAATGAAAGAACCAAATATCTTTTCTCGAATTTCATTGATATCTGATCATGTTTTCATAGTATTTGATTTTCCTAAGATAATAACAAATAACAAATTTTATTGTAAATTCTACAAAAGAACTCTCAAAAAAATAAAAATAAAATATTCTTGCTGAACCGTTTGTTCTCTTGATTATGCTTGTCATATTATTGTGAATATTGGTCAAGGTTTTGAATTTATCATCTTGTACAAAACACATCTTATCTAATTGATAAAGAATTATCTGATATAATTCTTGTTAATATATTACTTAATTTCTCATCTCAAACATATAATGGAAATCGTTGGTATGGCTGTGGGTGTAAGTGTGAGTCCTCAGTTTACATTCATACTGGCAGAAACACTCATTCTAGGAGACAAATTGCTGATAAAAGTTTCGGGGTACAATTGCAGGTCATTTTGATCCCATTGATATAATCAGCAACAAATTCTACTATAATGAAATTTATTGTCGTCAATAAATCAACAAAGTTCTAGAAATTTCTTTTCTTTTTGATTAATCATCGTTTTACATAGAATCTAACTAGTCGAGAATGACATTTATGAAATGTCAAACGGTGAACGTTGCTGATGCAAAGAGCACATATTAGTCAGAGCATTCTAAAATTTTCACGTGGCTACATTCATTTCGACTAAAACTTAGATGATATCTCAAGATCCTGTAGTCTTATTTATAGACAAAATCTCAGCAAAATTGTATTAAGGATAAAACATAGTCTAGTATATTGTTTTTCGAAATACGAATAAATAAAATGGTTAGATTAAATGAAATTTTTGAAACAATAACAATATATTTTTTTTCAAATCAAATCCATTCTCACATTTTGTCTGAGTGCGTTCAAATGAATACGAATATATGATTGAAGAAATTTTAATAGCTAATGGAATTCAAACATGTCTTGGACGTTTTGGTGGATTAATCCATTTATGTTCGAATAGCTTATCATTGAATGCATCACTTATAGATAATAAAACGTCAAATTTATTTGCACCTCCATCAGAAATCCTTTCAAAAGAACATGAATCAAGCTATAACTTAAATTTTTAGAAAATAAATAGTTATTTCTTTTTATTTAATATAGTAATCTCTTTGTGAGAGCTCTATTTTATGCTTATATCGAGAGTATTATTATGAAGTCTTTTCCTTCAGCCACAACAATATCTATAGTCTAGCCAGCCTTTGATGACTATTCGTTCGAAATGATAAAATAAAAGACAAATATATTCTATTATACGATTACTAATAATATGACAAATCAAATTGAATAATCTAGTAAACGTTTGAGTGAAAATCTGTTAAAACGTTTTCTAGGTTTTTTAATTTTGTGATATCATCATTAGCTTATTTTACTTATTGACTTGTTTCTAAATTAAAGATTAAAATTGAAGAAGTATTGATAGCTAATCTTAAAACCAGACTGATAGATATAAAATTATGATTAAGGATAGAATGAATAGTAATACAGTACGAATCATCAAACGGATATTTTTGAGTGATATAGATGAAAGACCAATATTACTAGGTGATGTGTATAAAGTTCATTTTTCTAAATCATCTTGTACAACTATCAATTTTCATTTCATGACGTTAGAGTAGACAAATAACTGTAGTTACCAATTATTTGTCACGATTGTATTCGAATTTTAAGAAATTAGGTGTTCGTTCAAAACATAATCTCTGAGTTGAGTTAAACTAAAAGTTAAAACCAAATATTGAATACGGCAAATATTAATTCGATAAAACTATTTGAAAATTCTCATATAGTTTATAGTATACACCATAGATTTGCTATTTATGTAATAGGCGATAAATCGAAAACTTGTTAGTAAACGGTACTCCAACAATCAATAGTCGAAACTCATTAGAATATTTTAGCTGAGTTTCCTGGTATACCAATGCATGTAATATATTACGCTGAAAACAGAATCGATACTGCTTTCATCCATCGTGTATTTTCTGAGTATTATTGTCTGTAAAAAAAAAAACAAGTATAGTTTTTCTTTTTGCTTAGAGAAATATCATCGATTGCTTCCTCGTGGAAGAAACATGAGTATGACTCATTGTATCTGAAGCTTTTGTTTTATTGTGTCAATCGAAAGAAAATACATAGAATTATTCTCAAATTTTAATTACTCTAGGTTTCTTTTTGCTAGATATAAACCATACAATCTTTTTTATGATTTATTCGACAAATCTTGATAAAAAGCGACAAGTCTTTTCCGAGAGATATCTAAAATACGGCTAAATCTCACATGAAATCATATTAAAGTCAATAGAATTTACTTTTCTGTACATCTTATTGTATACGACATTCTCTGCACATTCTTTTGTATGTCTTTATGTATACTTCATTTTCTACACGTCCATTCAATATATCAAAATCTATCACACATATCAAACTTGAATATTGAATTTAGTTACTCGAAAATAAAAAGAAAGTCGCCAGCATAATCGATCTTTTATATCTGTATCACGGCGTAGGGCGTATTAGTGCCTTCGGAAGACAGCCGCAACTAATACTTATCTTTGCGTACACAGTAACGTTTATCTTTCTTTTATGATGTGATAGTACTGAAAAGGACGTATAGCGAAGGACGTACAGAAAAGGATGTACAGAAAAGGAAGTATATAAAAGGAAGTGTAGAGAAAGATGCACAGCAAACAATGTATAGAAAGAATGTAAATCGGCATGGACTAGGAGAAAATGGACAGTGTTTTTATCGTTTCCGACTGAGACGATGCAGTGGATGGAATCACATAAACATTAATTAGAAAAATAATAAGAAAGAAAACTAAAAGAATCTCAAACGAAACTGTATTTGTATAAATTGATCTTCATATCAGGTCGGTAATGTATTTTATAAGAATATAAAAGGAAAATGCACTCCTTTGTTGAGCTACCGTCTGCTGAAAATATTTTGTTTTGTTTTTTTTTTTAGTAACTTAACGAAACTCAACTGTCTTTTCTTAAATAAAGTGTCACTGACAACTTTACACTGAAACGAAATCGCATTTTTTTTCTCTTATCAGTTTGATTCTATACTCATTTTCCTTTGTTAGAAATTACTTATGTTTAAATCGAGAATTTTTGAGGTTCCCCACTAGGCCTTAGCATTCGGTGATGGAAGAAAGAATCCTATAGATAATAGAATATATTTTCATAGCAGCGAGAACAATTATGTCAGCAACAACAGTGTTTAGATTATTACCGAATCCTAGATTTCAACAAGTCAAAATATTGTGGATTTTGTTTGCAATGTAGCGAAAGGTTCTTATTATATAAGTGTCAAGCAGTAGAGCGGTCGTATAATTTATCAAGCAGAATCAAACTGAGATTGATACAGAACAGTATAAACTAAATGAGTTTTAATTTCAGGTAAAACTCAACAGTATATGTCAATGTTCGTCGAGATAAAGATTGCTGCACGTGCTAATTTACTGAATCATCAAATCAATGTGTATGATAGATGAACATGAGATTTGATCTCAAAGAAAGAATAAAATAATATTTGTCAGATTCTGTAATATCTATCGTATATAATAGTATCAACAGAAGAAAAGAAATTATGTATTGAAGATGTATCTAACAGTACCAATGAGTTTGCAGAATATGTCAATGTTAAATAAATCAAATAAATTAGTAAAATAGTAATGCTAACGACCAACATCTCTGAAATGAAAGAACTTTCAAAGTATAGATACTAGCTAGAAAAATTATTATCATATTGATTTCTTCATTTATTTAACATTATTTGAAATACATTACTTTAAAACCTGTGACAAAGTTCTATAAGTTTATAACAGCCTGGGTTTTTGAGTTTCACATGTTGGTCTTTCATGAGGTTGTACCACCGAGATTTTCATGTAATCGATGATAAAAAAAGAGAGGTACGAATATAACCAATATCGTTATCTTCATGAAAGATATACGTTTATAAAATGGTTTCGTTACCAATCAATACGAAAACACAGTCAGACAATCACATCTTCATCCACCCATATTCACCAACAAAAATTCCTGACCTCCTCCTGTATATGCTTTTCACAGAATAATTGCCATATCTTTGAAATTATGTTATTATTTTGAGCAGAATATTAACAATTATTTCAGGTAGCCAAATGATCTCTTTTCTCATTCAAGTCGAGCTTTTTACTATCTGTTATTCACAAAAAAAAACAAAAAAAATGAAAGTTTTAATAAACTATACATTCTATCTGATAGACTTGTTTCTAGATTCATAAAATATTCTACCATTGAAACATTACTTCGTCTTATTGTTGGATATTTAAGATACATAGGATGTTAGCTGACGAGCTCAATACCAAAGAATCAAGTGGACTTTTGTCTGCAGTAGATCGAATGCGTGAAATCTTACATAATGAAAAAATAACTTTACCAGAAATTGTAGTAGTTGGTGATCAATCAGTGGGTAAATCATCTGTACTTGAAGCTATTTCTGGGATTCAATTACCTCGTGCACAAAATATTTGCACGCGATGTCCATTAGAATTACGAATGAAGTCAACGACAGGTACTGAATATGCCGTTATTCGTAGTAGTAAACGCCCAGAAAACGAAGCTGAAACCTTACATGATATGAATGAGATTAGTAATGTAGTTATGCGACTAACGAAAGAAATTGCTGGTGAAGGAACAAATGTAAGCTCAACACCGATCTATTTAACAGTATATAAACGTAATATGCCATATGATTTAACACTTATTGATTTACCCGGCATCACTCGAAATCCACTTCCTGGTCAACCCAAAGATATTCATACACAAATTTTGAATTTGATTAATAAATATATAGAACCACCAACAGCAGTAAGATTATGCGTTTTAAATTGAATTTTTTTTTAAATTTCTAAATCTATTCAGGTTGTTTTGCATGTTATTCCAGCATCTGTTGATTTTGCAACGTCAGAATCGATGAAATTAGCCAAAGAATATGATCCACAATGTCTTCGACAATTAATTGCTGCTTCAAAAATTGATAAATATGATAAAGGCATTGCAGAAAAACTGTTAGGACGTGGGCCAGGAGGAATGCAATTAAAATTGGGTTGTATTGCTGTACTGAATCGAAATCAGGATGAAATCGATGAGAATATTTCATTTGAAGACATGAAAAAACGTGAAGCAGAATTCTTTATTAAACATCATGAAGCATTTCAATATTTACCTGATGAATTCAAAGGCATTGATCAATTAGTTAAAAAATTGGCAATTATTCAACAGGATCGTATTCGTTCAACACTTCCACAAGTTATTGAAGAATTACGAAAACAAATTCGAGAAAAAACTCTTGAACTTAAAAATATTCCGATTCCGATGACATCAGAACAAGATTGTTGGATGAAATTTCAATCGATGATAAATGCATTTCGTGAAAGTATCCGAACTAAAGTCAATGGAGATTATGATATTTCAACAAGAATAAATATGATTACTTTTAATAATCATACATCATCAAAAATACTTGATTCCATCATGTTATCGTCACTGAAAACTAATGAAAACTCAATCGATTCAATGCTCGGTGATGATCGTCTTGCTTATCATATTTATAGATTTCAAAGAAAATTTCAAGATGAACTGACGAAAAGTTTCTCAGACTTTTTCTCATCTGATTATTATAAACTTATTCTACAAGCTATTGACGATGGTGCTGGTGTTTCATTACCTAATTTTCCAAGTTATCAAATAATCGAACGACTTTTTCATGGAGAACTTCAACGTTTACCACGTACTTGTTTTGCTTTAATTGAACGTATTCGTGATTATCTCAAAGAAAGTTTATGGAGAATATTGTATCAAACATTTGATACTCAATACATTCGTCTAGTTGAACAACTTAAAGATGTTATCGTTCAACAAATTGACATGGCTGCTGATCGAGCTACTGGAAGAATTCAAGAAATATTAGATATGGAATATAGAATTTTTACAATAAATAATTTATATCCGGATAAAGTAAATGAAATGAAAGAACGACTCAATAAAAAAGAGAAAGAACAACAAGGTGAAGCTGCACCACCTCCAATAACAATGTCTGTTGTTGCTCCACCAACGGTGCAAATTGATTCTACACAGAGACCCGATTATAAAAAACTTCTCAAACCAATTTCAGTTTCAAAATCTGAAGCTTTAATTTCAAAACCTGAAGATTCATCTTCAACTGTAAAACCTGAAATGCTAACATCAACATCGCTCACTACTTCCATGATGATACCTAGCTCACATAAATTAACATTTAATGAATCTCTAGCAGCCGTAGATATTCAAATAACATTGGAATCATATTGTTTAGTAAATTATTTATAATACAAATATTTCTATAAATAAGTTTTGTTCTTTTTATGTAGGTTGTAAGAAAACGTATTATTGATACCATATCTCAAATATGTTATCATCAGTTTATTACAAAATGTGCCCTTGTGATCGATCAGGTTTTAACCATAGCTTGCCCATCATCGGATTTACTGCGTTTTATGAAAGAGCCTGCTGAACAAACGAGTCGACGAGAAAATTTGATACGCACTATTAAAGCATATGAAGATGCATTACGACTCGGTCAAGGTTATTTGTAATCAAAATTGTTCACATGAATAATTAAAGTATTCATAACTAACAATGAAACCTTTTGGATTGGTCACCAAGAAGATTGACCATATTCGGGCCAAATGAAAGCTCTCATCGCCAAACTACCAAATTTAAAATATTACGTGCCCATAGCGTACCTAGAGCAAGATATTTAAATTACAAGGTATGTGAAATTTGGGTATAAAAATGAATCAGGAAATGTTGACTCCACTATTGTGAGGAGAAAACATGGTGTTGTTCGGGCCATATGAAAAGGGATCCCTTCAAACCCTCTAATCAGGCCGAACAACACTATGTTTTATCCTTACAATAGTGAAGAAAATCTTTTCTGATTGATTCTTATACCTAAACTCCACATATCTTGAAACTCAAGTAACTTGCTCTAGGTGCGCTATGGACACGTAATATTTTAAATTTGGTAGTTTGGCGGTGAGAGCTTTCATTTGGCCTGAATATGGTCAATCTTCTTGATGACCAATACAAAAAGTTCCATCGTAAGTAAAAATTTATTACACTCATAATAGATGATTAATAATTGTCATATTACAAATATCTTTATTAAATAAATCTTTGACATAATCAAATAAGAAACAAATTACAATGACTGAAAAAGAAAAGTATAGATTGTAAATCACGAATATCGAACATATTCGAGTCAAACAATTAAAAGTTTCGTTAGAAAATTGACAAATTAAAAATATGAGCTGTTTATCATATCCACAAACCGATTGAGATATTCGAATTTCAAAATATTTGCAGTAGATGTTATGTGCTAACAATTCAAAATTTTAGTAAGACTAATCTTTCTCTTGTTGTCATAGTTGAAGAGAATCCATCGAATCACATAAGAAGTATGTGTCACAAAAACAAAATAAGAAGTTGTATGAAAGTCGGAAATCTAAATATGTTTTTCTCTCTATTCGAAAATAATGATATCATCGACTTTTCTGTTAAAATGTTTTTTTCTTATGCAGTTTGACGAACTCTATTTATCAATGACAACAAAAATAGAGAAAAATAAATCCTCTTAAAATTTTAAATTATTGGCATACAATGTACACGACGAATACCGTACTGTTCGAAGTATCTCAGTGCGTACGTGTCATAAGTAGTTCATATTTTTGATTTCTTTGCTTACCAACGAAATTTTTAATTTGATCGAAAAGTGTTCGATGCTCTGGGGTCATCATAAAAACCTTTCCATTGCGAGCTAATACTTGATACATCCAATTTTAGACACTAGAGTGGATGTAACTGTTCGTGTTAATCTTCTTACAGTTACAACCGCGCCGACACCCCACACCCACATCTATCTACACTCTAGTTTGTTTCTGTGTTACACTTGGCGTCACCATGGTGTTTTAGATTCGCCAAAAAGCAAGACATCATTTTCGTCCTACAATTGAATCGCGAGAGATTCAATGTTTCGTCACGACTGAGTTTATTGTTTTAAAAAGATGATGACCGATGACTATTGGTGATACTTAGGTGAGCATTTGTACTGAAACTGTGAGCTAAATCGTGATGTAACGAAGCCATGGCTCGAAAACTTAGTGAATTTTTCAATGTTCAATCAAATGAATGGATTGACTGAATGCCAATACGTGGTTAGTGAATTCGAACCACATTGTATCGCTTTTCTAGATTGATTCAATCTGTCATGCGGAATTACCTAGCTGATTCACTTCAATAACCGAACTGTGAAGAGAGAAGCAGCAATGTGTTGACGGTAGTCTCACATGCCTGACGATTTTTTTTTTGAGAAACAATAAGAAAACAGACATTAAATATAGATACGGACGTAAGCTTCGATCTGCCGTCGACATGTCGGACATGATCGAATAGAGTTTCCACAAGAAAGGCACACGACCAAGTGACCACAAGGGATACATGCAAGACGTTTTTCTTCACGACGACAGAGTAAGCATGCATTTAGTATCGTTGGATCGAGTGGTGAGTTTGATTGAGGAACTTGATTTGTTGAGGATGTGTTGATTGATTGAGTCTGTTGGCAAACTGTTGGTACTGATGTTTCGGTAGTGTTCATAGAGCTCGATGAAGATGATACATCTACCATTTCAACATCTGAAGCATTCGAAGAAGTAGTTGCATTGGATGATGTATTAGGATTTCCTATATGAAAATCGATCTTCAAGCAATAGAAAAAATTGATTGGGTTCTGTACAATACCTTGTTGATGGCGTTGTTGTTGTAGTCTTTCACGTATTTTGCGCATTTCTAAGCTCGGAATTTTAATGTTTTCCTTCTTTCCGTTAATATATTCGATCTGTTTCTGAAGGATTATACAGGCAACAAAAAGATCAGAATCCGAAGTAAAATCATTACCTAGAAACATTGAAATGTCAAGTAGACGTGCGAAAAAAAAGAATAGGAATTACGTTTCAATCGTAGTTGATCTTCCCAACAACGTTTAATTATGCTCAATTTGATATTTTGATCAAGTAATCGTTGGGAAACTGGTAGGTCAAGGCGAGCAGCTACTAGTCGAGATAGTGTAGCTTCGTCAGGTATTTGTAGTAGAAAACTATTTTCATGTGGATGGTTGTCGTTCTCTATTGCTTCTGTGTTCACCTCTAAAATGCCATCCTCATTCAATTCTCGCAATCTCGAAAAAGGTAAATGCTACTGTACCTTGTAGGACCTGTTTCGATTCTTGGATTCTTCGATGGAGATCATCACCACATAACTGCTTAGCATAGGCACAATTAGGAAAACATCGAGCGTGTTGAACCATCGGATTATCATTCGAACTCCAGTTTTGAAGTGATCCATTGCAGTAGAAGCAAGTCACAATGTTTGCCGAGCCGGTGTAAAAAAAACCGGAACGTACGAATTCATCAATTGAAGGCATACCTTCGCTTGACCAATTGGTGAATGAGGCATAACGCTTCGGAATTTCACTAAAACTAGGGTGGCAGGCAGCAGTACTGACAATGTCGCTCAAACGAATTCGATCCATTGTTGTAGCTCCTATCATTGAATAATTGCCAGTAACCTTGTCGTTTACAATCAATACTGAGGATGTGCCAATACCATTGATCGTACCCAAAATAAAGGGACAATTAGGTGAGAGAGTTTTATGCACATCGTACGGATCGTCGGCTTCTATCCACTGTTGACAGATTATGTTACAATACAAACAGATGGCTCGATCGCTAACATTACAATAGAAAAAGCCGGCTCTAATCATTTGCATTGCTGATGGAGATCTTCGATGAGGCCAATGTGAAAATGTCCGATGGCGTACGTCTCGAAGGCTATTCGTTTCTTTTAAAGTCAACGAACTCTTGCTTATAGGGGTCTTTTCGACCTTCAGACGTTTGACTGACTTTTCCTCTTCGGTGGCGTCGGATATTATTAGATTTGAGGTGACAAAAGCTGAGGAAGACGATGACGTGGGAAAAGAGATTTGGCTGGATGCTTTTAAAAAAACAACGAAAGGACATTGTGGAGAGCGTTCAGCATGAATCGAAAAAGGTTTCATTGTTGCTGTCCAACGAGAAACTTCAAGATGACAATCGCCACAATATGCTGTATCGCCAACGTTTGTGTATTGAAAACCAGCTGCTTTCATCGCTTTGTGAGAATGAACACCTTGTTTCTTTCCAATTTGTTGGCACAATCTCAATGAAGCATGTAAAACTTGAGTACGATTTATTTTATTTGAGGGGTTTCCTTTTATCGACGATTTATCCAAAGTTGATTCTTGTAGATTGATTTGTGTGGTACCATTATCAGTAGCTTGTGTCTTCCTGGCGATATTGGCGTCTGAATCGTGGGTGACCATAAACATTTTAATGAATAGTACAGATTCGTTTAAATAGACTAAGCTGGATCCAATGCATTTACAATTTTTCGCAGACAAAACTGTCGCAGATATCTATGGACTTATTAAAAAAAAAGAGTGACAACGATGATTGTTATGCGTTGTGAAAAACTCTGTCAAATATTCGAACTATAGTTTCTACAAAATTGAACATAGAAGTGTTTTGGTTTGTGCACAATCCAACGATATTCGATTCGTTGATGTAGTATCGACACTACCAAGAAAAATAACACTATAGTACTGAAACTATTCCAATTCTAAAGAATTAGTCTACAGTTCATATGATTGAGTTGATCGTTCCCAGTTTCTAGTTTTTGTTGCTGAGGGGCTCTATTACTGTTATAGGATTAAATGAAGTGCTAAGCAAAAGTAATGAACAACGTAAAACTTTCGATCTTTGACAGCTTTTACTAAAGCCACGTGAGATCATCCTCAAGATCTTCCGTGTCAAGAAACCCGAACAGAACTGAGACTAAATAATAGATGATGTACTTCCGTAATAATGATCGCATTATCAGGTTTATAAAATGAAAACTTATCGGTAATGCTGCGTCTCAGAAACGATTTGAAATCACATAGAGTAAACATGAATCGCTAATCGATAAACTATAAAAACCGAGAGACAACGCGGAAAGGCGTCCCAGAAAGACAGATTTTGTCATCTGCTTGGTTTCTGAGAATCACGTCTTTTTTGTGTTTAGTTACGAAACGGTGTTGTACGCTAATTGATAGTTCAAATGTATGCTACTGAAATGTTTAGATACGATCGTTCGGGATCTTAATCAAGAAGCCTTTTGGTGAGAATATCTTTATCTAACTTATCATATGTTACTGTTTTTCTGATCGCAAATAAACTTTTGATGAGCACAGTAGGATCTATTTAACGTTCATATTAATTCTATTCTCACTTTTCGCAAGGATAGGATGGGCGAAACCATAAAAATCGATGGTGATGATTGTTGTAAGAGAGCCACTGGTTAGTCTCAGGATTAAGGCGTCTGAATAATTGGCGAAACTCGCCATCTCCATCGCTTCTTGATATTCTAACCGGCTATCCTGGTATTAGCGCGTGGGATTGAAATCGTATTCTTGACTTGAGGGTCTGATCCTATACGAGACATATTTTCACGTACGAGTGTACTGATCAGATAAACGATATCGCCCGATGAGAACATGAGAACCTACAGTGATGGACGATTTATCAACAACAGCGTGCGTTCTGAGCCCTAAGTCGTCCGAATAATGTTAGAAGATGGCTATCACCGTATGTTTCTAATGTGCTAACCGGCATGATTGGGGTAAAGCGTTTAGTTGAGACCGTATTCATAAGCTATCTGCACAAGCATCTTTCATATTCAGATACCTTTACGCTGGCAGATGTCAGTTGTATGAAAATACTCATGCTAGCTGTCATATGCATACACTCAACACCGTTATCGTCAAGAAGCCACTGTATACGAACAGTTCATGTAGTTTTAGAAATTCAAGCATACATCCCAACAGCTAGATGTGTACCGACTCAATATACACTTCTCGATTATGAAACAGTCAGAGTCACTTTTGATTAGAATCAATCGAACTCAAGTAACTTCATTTGTAGTACATCATGAACGGTGCTTACGGTGCACCGGTGAATCATTGTCACTGTTGCATTCCTAGAGGAGAATAAAATGGTTTCTTAGCGCCAGGTATTCATACATTATTAATTCGATGGAAAGTCAAGAAGTGCAAATCTTATTTTATCATAAAAAAACAGTTAGACGTCATTTGACAATGATGTACACTTTAAAAATTCGCACTATGTTAAGCGAACAGATATGAATGAAAAGTTATGTAGGATGCAGAACTAACGAAAAGAGAAGTCAAGCTGATATGGATTACTTAAACATTCAGTGTTTAGAGAAAAAAGCGATTATCTTCGATTGAAAGTATCTACATTATCGTTTTCATGATTCGTCTCAGTCTAGTTATTCTCCACCGAACCATTCAAACTGACTATCTCAATCAAATAAAAGTTTCTTATGTTGTCTTCTCATTTTTATGATTCATCATTGTTTTGCTTTCTCTTCAGAGTCGAATCGATGAATCTTGACAATCAGTATACCGACATTACGAACATACTACACAAAAGTTAAATTTTTGCAGGCATTTTTTCTGCAACAACAGGTTTCGCCACTTTTCCATGATATGCACCACCGTCAGTTCCACACTGTAATCTGTGATGCAAGTATACATGCAATTCAATTACAATCTGCGAGGGCAACACATGTTCTGTTGGAGTACAGTATTCCTGGTATCACTCTTTCTTGTGAAAAAAGTGCTATCGAAACTTCTACTTTTGTTTAATGCACAGACTCTTTTACTGTACTAGGCCTTGCCCATGGGAAACAACAACTGTTTAGTCTTCAATAAAGATATCCTCTTTCTTTCTCCTTTAAAAATAAACTAGCACACTATAAAAACGTAATGTAAAGTTGCATTTTAATATTAAGTTTAATTAGGAATCTTATGTATAAAATGGTTATCTGTACGAGAGGACAGGATCGAGATATCCTCAATAAAACTTTACGAGTCTGAACACAACAACGTTGCATCACGTGGCTCCAGCTATCACACATAAAGGAGACGGCTACGTCAATATTTTGATCTTCTTACTGCACAGTCCTTTGTAGTCTCCATATTTCTCCAAGCGTTCAACACATTAGAATGTCATATTCAATTTTTGAAATATTCTTCCCACAAAAGACGTACTTTTGTGTCGAAAAGCGCTTATAGGTGTGGATATCTCAAGAGAAGGTTCACACCCACATCGTTAATTCAATCTACCTTTCCATAGACTGTTGCTACTTATAAACATTGGTAAGGATTTGTGACTCGTTGCAGATTCATATTAACATAATAAATGATTCGCCTCAGTCCTCATTATTTTACTTACCAAAAAAAGGCTTTAGAAACATAGAAAACTATAGAAGGATATAGGAATTTGCAATTGCTAACAAAATCTTGCTAATATCTATGAATAGAAACGGTTTATGAAAGGGTAGATTATGCTAATAAAGACGTAGGTGAAGTTATTACCAGATTTGAGTGTTTCAAGTCCGAATTCGTCTAGAAATTTGTTCCGAAACTCTTATGCTTGTTCCAAGTAGAACTCAACGAGCTCTATCTAACAATATGCTCAGAATTTCCATAAATGCAATTCTAATTTTCAGGTTTTGCACAGCGTCCTGCATCGTCTCAAATATCACACTTAGGCTTATGGCAAATTAGAGAATACAATTGAATAGAGCTTGTAGACTTATTCTAGGATAAAATTCCTCCACGAGTCCCTAGTGGAGTTAGTTTTGAGGGTACCTGAATTCCATGGCAGAAAAAGGAAGAATCGATTCTTTTCGACTATCAGTTTCCGCTATTAAAAAAAATCTGATTCTATCAAACGATAGAGCTCATCGAGTTCTACTTGGAGCAAGAGTACGAGTTTTGGAATAAGTTCCTGAGCCAATAAGAGATAGAAATACTCGAATCTGGTGATGACTTCACGTACGTCTGATAAATCTAAACCCAGTGTATGTCAATGATAATAAACGGATATGAAGGATTAATATTCTATGCTTGTTCTTTACAGTGCATGCCCCATGCCTAAGTCTTGATTCCACTCTGCCGTTCAATGTTCAATTAATCAATCTGATTTGTGTCGCTACTTATCAATACCAACTAGAATGCTTAATTCAGCTGTAATTCACAAAGTATAAACAATGCTTTATACTGTAGAAAAAGGTTTTCGTTTCATACTCACTTGTAAGTAGTTCCTTTTTCTATTATCACTTTTCGACGAAATAGAGTGTGGACAGATGTTTTTTCCAACATATAATCATTTGTGTGAGGCAATGTCGTAATTTCGCTGCTCGACAACTGGGTAAGTTGGAGAAAAAAAAGCAAGTGTGAGGAGACATGATCGAGGGTAGAGCACGTGTTATAGGAAGAAAGAACACAAAATAACAGCAGTTTGTTCTCTCAAAAAAGGTAAAAGAACGCTTCATTTGAAATTCAGACGCAAATGCTTAGCACTATACAATGTTATATGGAATTACGTTGCATACTGTTCTGTTATTGCGTTCTCGTGAAAGATTGATGAATTTTCCTCTTCATTTCATCATTATTAGAAATTTCGACGTAGTGCGGCATTATTTTCCATCTGTTATAAGGACAACACAACGTATTTCGCTTTTATATGAACTATGAGTATATTATAAAGTGAAATAGCCCCATGAAATGTATAAGTTCCGCACAAGAAGACAGAACTAACAGTGTCGATCAAGGAGGTTATTGAGGTTAGCTCTTATGAAGGAAGATCTTTGGATAATTAACAGATTTCAAATCCATAGTTTACCTAGTAGTAGAGGATAACAAGAAAAGAACAACATCCAAAGAGTTCGTGTTCTTGTTGAATTTTGATCTAGACATTGAAGGTTTAGTGACGTTCACTCTTCAGAATCCTCATGTTTTTAAAAAAATCGAGATTTCGAGTTTTCATCTGAAACTTTATCTACATTCAAATATCAATTAAACTAGCTTGTATGCCGAAACTTGGGTTATTTCGATGCAGTCACTGTGAGACAAATTTTCAAGATGTTTGAGATTGAGGGTGTGAGTGTGATTGAACATGGACGGAAAATAATATCATCTATGTTTAGTTTGTATACATCTGCACAAAATTGAATGATGGAAACTCAGGATTTTAGAGAAAACAACACTTGCCGAATGCATCTGTTCGTCTTATCTTGTATTTTTATCCAAGTTTTTACAACACAACGGATAAGAATTTTGAGGATTTACAATAGATATTGAAGTATCAAATGAGTAATTATTATCCCACGCAGAATTATCGTTTTGAATTCAAAAGCAGATATTATTATGATATTGATCTGGTAACATAAAATAGGTTCTTTGAGAAAATTTCTTGTGAAACTAAAAAGAAGGATGTTCTTGTTATTGCTAAGCGATTATTCCTTTGGAAAACTTCTTTTTCTCGATAAGAATATGATGAATAAAGATTGAAGTGAGGATCGTCTTAGATAATTACTGGTTGGTTATAAAATCGATATATTATAATAAATATTAAAATCAATAAATATTCTTTTCAAACCAATGCGTACAAAATGATATTTTATTTCAATAAACATAAGTTTATTCCGACTGTTGAGCCAACCATGCTTCAATAACACCCTTGAATGCGAAATTCTGTGTGACACCAGTGACTACTGTTCGACAAACAGGACAGATGTTCGCTGTGTTCAAATATCCATTAATAGCATCCATTTCGAACATGTGTCCACAAGGTGTTGTTGTTGCAGGATTATCCATAATATCGAGTGTAATCGGACAAGTAAATAAATCTTTATTGAGTACAACTCGTGATAAGTTCTCAACCGGCTTTGTAGCAGTTGTTCGTGTTGGTAACAATTCAAGATCGGCCATACCTAAAATTTCATCATTGGCTGCTTTTTTCTGTGCTTTTTGAAGCAATGCAGGTAGACTCTGCAGTTGTGGAGGGCTCATAACGGATCGCAGTTGTCGTATCAATTTCTTGTACTGCTGCTCCAGATACTCTCGAACACCAGGTTTATCCAAATGAATGAACAGCACAATTTGAAAAGCAGTTGTTTCTGTTGTAGCTTTTTGTCCACATTCAATAGCATAATCAAGCTCTGTGATGCCAGTCAATACTTGTTGACTAGCTATGCGTGCATATTCACCAAATCCACGTAACGCTCCGGCAACAAAGTGATTGTCACACTGTGACACTAAATAATCAACGATGATAGATTTGGGAATGTTTATTGTAACTTTTTCTGTTGGCAAGGTAGCACCTTGACATGCAGCTTTGGCCATAACTATTGTGTCATTTATTACATCTGTCGCTCCCCAAACTACGTATGGAATTGTTCTGAGCCGATCACGAATTGTATAGATGTGAGCATTTATTTGATCAGATGAATAAGAATTACCATCGAGTTCTTTCAATTGATCACGTAGAATATCAACATCTTTTCGAGTACAAGTATTGTAAAGTTCAATGGCACCGTTCGGAAAATTAGGATATTCACGGAGAGATAAATATCGTGGTCTAACTACGGAACCGTGCTTTTCAAGATTTGTTCTATACCATCGTTCGACTTCAATTGGATCTGTAATAAATGTTGATCGTTCAGTGACTTGACCAGTACGAGCATCGACTCGATCCAAGTCTTTATTTATAAAGACACACCAAGCCATTGGTTCATCTGTATCAATGAATGGTAAAACATTTTCATAGACTTGTTTCTCATAAGTAATCGATCCATCAGTCAATCGAAGTAAGAAGCCTTTCAACGCATGTACAGTGAGAATTTGATGAATTGATTGTAAACTTTCAGATGAAAGACTTATTTTAGGAGCAAGTTCACGTAGAATTTTCATCCAAAATGCTGATCGATTTTCATCTTGATCTAGATCAGTTAGGAATTTATTCGGTACGACTAAACTCGGTAATGCTTGTGTGATAAAATCGGGAAATGTTCGACCTGATGCATCCATGATCCAAGCCAAACGAATGGCAGCTAATGGTTGTAATGTCCATACGTTATCCTGTTTGATTTGTTGTGAATATTGATATTGTTGAAGACAAAATGGCAGTTGACGTAGAATAGAGAGTAAATCAACAGTACCATCCGATTTACGCCAAATGAGAATGCATAATTCCTCGGAAACTGTTGCTGGGCGATCATCTATTTTCGATATTGATAAAATATCAAGAATGATTGAAAGAAGATCAAGATCTTCTGGTGAATATAGTGTTTTCAATTGTTGTAATGCTTCGGACAATATTTCACTTGTACAAGTCAAACTAGCTACTCGTACATTTAAATAGGCCACTGGTGATCCATATTTTCGTTCGTTTTCTTCGATAATCAATGCTCTTTCACTGACACTCATAGCATCATCCCAAAACTTACTCAATTCTGTCTTTGCCTTTGGATCATTAGCAAAACTTTTGATTAACTTTTGGTGTTCATTTGCAAAATTGTTCAAAATTTTGCTTAAATATCCGTACAATTGTTGACAAGCATTACTTGTTTCCAAATGAGCTTGTGTCAACTTAATTAATGGAGTTACTAATGACATAAGCTTTCGAAATTCTTCACCTCGAATACATCGTTCAAAATTGAGTTTAGCTGTTTCTTCGAGATATCGAAAAAGACCAAGGATTTTTTTTGTTAAAACTTGCAATTGAATTTCACCTTGAGAGAGACAGTTATTTAAAACTTGTATCATATGTGTTGGTGCAAGAAGATTTGATGGAATAGCATAAGTACCAATGGTAACATAGCCAGATAGACGAGCAAAAAAATTATGTTCACGTAGAAATCCTTCGATAATAGTATCAAGCTGTGGATATTTTTCAGAAGCGATACCGATATAAGGAACAGTTGGATGAACACTGGTTGAAATCGCTTTTGCGTGTTTCTCTTCAATACCTAATGAAGACCATGGTGGTGCAACAAAGAAAACAGTCTGGCACTGTTCTTGAAAAGCCAACCGAGAAATATTGTCAGTGAAATCTCCATCAGAAACGATGATTGCATCATATGGAGTAGGAAATTGTTTTGTTCGATCAAATGATGGACAAAAAGCTGTACAACCACCATTGGGTAGATAATTTCCGTTGGCAAATTGATCCAATGTAAGTAATTGATTAGCGATAGCCGTATGTATTTTCTCTTGTTGACTATCCCCAAACAAAGATATATGTACTTGAATACCTTGATTTTGTAATTTTGTACATAGATTGATGATTGTTTGAACTAGTGGATTGAAACCTCGTACGTTCATCGATGCACTCATATCAAAATGAATGATCAACGACCGTTTTTCCATTTCAACGCCGAGTTTTTTGAAATCGTCAAGTGTTAAAAGTGTCATTACTGGATGATATGTAATTAACTGCTTGACCATCGCAACGATTCGATTCAATGGAATCTCCACCTTATGAGATAATAGTTGAAGCATTCGATGATAGATTTGTTCCACGTATGTCGATCGCTGATCAATCGGTCTACTAGTACAGAGTTCATCCAAGTTGGTCAGAATTTCTAGAAATTGTACTTGAGTGCATTTGTTAACATCCAGATCAGATAGAAGAAGCACTGGTACGAATGAATCTTCGTCCGCTGCTTTTCGTGCTTTTGCAGCCAAAATTTTTTTTGCTCGACGTGACATTTAGTGTTGCTTCAAATTATATTTTGCGTTCTGCTGTTTATAAGCAATGATTATCAAAAAACGTGGACGACATGCTTTGCAATAAGCAGTATGTGGCATTGCACAATTTCACCATTAGTTGACGAATGAAGTAAAGAACAATAAAATATTTTTTTCTTGCGTTCTCTGCTCTTTTAACCGGCCTGTTTCTGGACACATCGCTGAAACAAACGTCTAATAAAAGTTTGAAATTAGCTGTGATATAGTGACATATTGAATTTTCCCACACTGATCGTTATTCATGTATATTGGAATTTTTCAAGTTTCGTTTTTCCTTTCTTTATATGAATTTTCTCATTTCACGTTGGAGATTTTCCATTCGACTGTAATATGTATATATATGTGATCGCACGAGCTAGTGGTGGTTGTACTCCTTCGGATTCTGTTCTTTCGTATAACTGAGTTTCTGTCTCTATTGTATTCGTTCATCACGTATAAATAAACTAGAGAAGTTCACCTAACTTCTAACCTTCTATAACAAGTACAACACGTGACATTAGCACTACCACCCATTGTATAATTTTTTGTATTTATACACAGATCCCACAAGCACGTGCTTTATTAATGATACATGGCTACACATATTCTAACGTACAATCCATTTTAAATGGTCATACTACAGAGTAGAAATGAAAACCTGTGCGTTTTGACAGTATGTAATCTTCAGGAAGACAAAAACAAACAGTTTTCTCCTTGATTATGATTTGTTGTTCTTTTCCTTGAGGTAGCAACCAGAATGAGACCTGTCTGGATTGGCGAGTGTCTGAATGAGGTATCGCTGAGCAAGATACCTCTTATATCAATTAAAAACATTTTGTTCTGCTCATGTTCATGGCGTTTTTTTATAGACGACCTGCCCTCTTTCTAAACTGTAGGATTCCCTACCTTGAACTATAGATATTGGTGAAGCATTTTTTCTTTGTGATCATTCACTCATTCTCTGCAAGTAACATAAATTTCGAGCATCATTTCATAGCATTATTGAGTGTGACATTCGATAAAGTTTGCTTCGTAATCTGTTGCTATTTGATATTTCTTTGAAACTATGAGAAAAGTATAAATACGAGTCTTTGCAATATTTGCGAAATAAAATAAGAGGAAAAATCTCAGAAGGTTTTCTTTGAAAAAATGTAACAGATGAAGAGACATGTTCTCAATCAAAACAATTGTAATAAAGAATAAAGTTCTTATATTATGTGACGGTGTGGATGGGTGTAGGTGGGTGTGAGCGTAGGTAGGTGTGGGTAGGGTGTGAGTTTGAGTATAGTTAAAGGAAAGAGCGGGACCCAAACCCAACCACCCACACTCATACCCATAGCCACACCCTAATTTCATTTTAGACAAGCAAAAAATCAATTACTTCAATTTTTATTGATCTCCTCATGTATTTGGCACTATCCATATAAATCGTTTGATCTATCTTAGCTTTCTTCTCTCATGGTGATACATAACGGTGTATAACATCAAATATAGGTGCCATGGAAACAGGAACACATGTGACGAAACATACATATGTGGGATATAGCAGCTGGCGTACGTGTTACAGAAAACTGGAATAGCTGGCGTCTGCCGTTCTAGCATTTGTATGTGATTAGTTTGATAACGCTTAGGAGCTTATGCGAGTTCCATATTTCATTCCCGAATGAGTCGCATCAACAAATTGTTTTGTTCGAACAACTACTATGAGTCGATTGTAAGTCTACAACAAACAGAAATTCTTGACATTAGTACAATAGATAAATTAATCAATCGAATAAGATTCTCGTCATGTGCATTTCAGAATGTGAATGTTTTTCATTCGTTGATTAAAAAATCGTTAACTCGTAACTCATTTTATTTTGAGTTTCATTGTGATTATTGCATTTCGATGTCAACTAAATAATCTGACAAATGCCATCATGCATCTCATTTAGAATGAGAAAAGAGTCAACCGAACAATATGCTTTCTTGTCCATGAATTTGTATTGTCTTTGATAATTCTTATAGAGAAGAAATTTGAAAGCGATTATTTTCATTTCATCTGACCGTTATTGATCATCATCACTGTACAATAAATATACATCGAACAATTATTGAGTATAATATTGCTCTTTTTCAAGTATTTGACGTCAGTCTTACTGATGCAATCAGATCTTTAAAAAGTATCAAACTTCGTAGTAGTAAATGGATCACTGCAGTTGACAGATTCATTGTAACAAATGATCAGTAAGAGGAATTCAATAATCTTTTGATATTGTTCATCATTTTAGGCATCAGTTGTTTTCTCAATCTCCATCAATTCTTCTTCAGAGGTCAAGCAAAAAATTCAAAGACATGTGACTGACAATGGAATAAAACTTATTGTAAACCGAGTCATCATGTAATCTGGCATTTGATTTGATGATAAAGTAGTATTTTCTTACTTGCTTGATGAATATTCATCAAGATATTCATGCATTATTGTCTTTCTCATTCACGACAACAATCATGAGTACACTATTTTTTCTCTTGTTTCGTAAGAATCAACATTTCAATGCAACATAGTTCTCTTTCTTCGTTGATGTCAATTACTTAACATAATGAACTTCATTGTTTTTGAATTAACAGAAGAAAAGGTTTTCGATTTTTCAACTGTTGTCCATAATAAATAGTCGATATGGGTTGGTATTTTTTGAATAACTCGAGATCAAAAGTGATAGAGATGTGCAGTTTTCACGATTTGAAAGAGTGATATCGAGAGTATCTATCTATGGAGTACTTACTAGATTTTGCAGAGCTCTTTCATGACTACTTTTAAACTGATCTTTTTTTTTTGTTATCTTTTTTCATAGAATGTCACAACGATTTCAACTCAAATTACTCACAGATGTAGTCGAAACTACCCTATATTCCTACAGAAATAATAATGTTCTTTAAAAAAATCCTGTTCTAGAAAATGATGGAAAAAACAACTCAAAATTGTATCGCGAACTTATAGTGGCTGGGCTACATTTGTGTGGGATGTGAGTTTGATCGAAGAGACAATCCACACTCGTCCATACCCAAATCTTCATCAAACCCCACACTTACATCTATATCTACCCTCAAAGTATTCAAAACAGAATTTACTGATAGAACTTGATGAAAAACGAGCTTTTTTCTATGTCATTTATGATCATATGCTGGTTGATGGAAAATAATTCTATTGAAAACTATTTTATTATTGAATCACTTATATGAAAGTATAATGAAAACATTAATGCAATGTCATTTAAAAAAAAATTCATCACTTTTGATCAATGTAGAACTTTTGTACTCGATGATTTCTTGGATCACTGACATAGAGGTTTCCCTCTTGATCAAATGATAAACTGATAGGATAAAAGAGTTGATTCGATTGACTTCCTTCACCATTTCCACCAACGATGACACTTCCCTGTTTATCGCCTTGAGGCCAACGCATGATTCGATGATTCATATCATCAGCGATGTAGACAGTACCTTCTTGATCCACGGCAATTCCTTGAGGATAATTTAACTGTGTAAGATCGTTTCCGTGACCTCGACCACCAGCTACAACAATTCCTTCTTTTTCGCCTGCTATCCACTTCATTACACGATGGTTATTGGAATCTGATATGTACACGGAATAATCTCGATCGACAACGACGTATTTTGGACCAGTTAACTGATCGAGACGATTCCCAGGTCCATTGCCACCCGCAACCACTTTTCCTTGGTTTTCTCCCATTCGATATTGTCTGACTTCATGCTTATCATAATCAGCAACATAGAGATTTCCATCATCGTCCATTGTCAAGCCCCAACATCCAATATTTGAAATGATCATTTCTCCATTTTCACCATTTTGACGAGGCCATCGAACTACTCTTTTATTGCCACGATCACAAATGATGAGACAAGCACGATCTTTATCAATAATTACATCACTCGGATTGTCCAACTGATCAGGACCGTTTCCTTGTCCATTTCCACCGGCCACAACTCGACCAGTCGTTGCACCATACTTCCATTCGACAATACGATGATTCGAGCCGTCAGCAATATAAATAGTTTGATCTTCATCAACGCACAAACCTTGTGCATAGTGAAGTTGATTCATTTCACTACCTTGTCCATTTCCACCCGCCAAAGTGACACCATTCTGAATCCATTTAACATTCGCATTCCCATTTGCATTGTGTAGAAATGGTGCTGAAGAAAAAAACGACAATTTCGTCCATTAATAATATATAAATGTACGTCGATAAAAATCAATATTTAAAGTAGAGAACTTTGATCAAGAGATAGAGAAAAAAGAATAATACGAGTGTGGATATAATTCCTCCTTTCAATACTAATCGCTCGAACATTCACGAACACATTCATACTCACACCCAAACAGTTCATTTTTGTCATCCGAGAAATCAAGGTAAAAAAAGCCCTTTGGATTTTTCAATTTTAATTAGAATGCATAACTTACTTTTCATTTTAAGACAAATTTTATTAATGAAAGATGTTGAATCTTCTTCGATATTAAAATTTGATGGATTGTTGAGAATATCTTTCAATTGTTTAAGTTCTTCGTTGAAAAAGTAAATGTCCGTATCGATAAAATCTTCCTCTTTGCGACATTTAATAAGTCGATCTGTCAATTGTTTCAATTTAAGTTGGAGATCCGTGGCAAATGTGACGACACACGATGCGAGTTCATTACGAACTTCATTGGCCACTTGTTGAATCTTTTCGATCGATTCACGTTCCCATTTATCGATTTGTTTAATTAATTCATGATTTTGGGACTCCGCTTTTTGTTCATCGATTTCAATTTTGAATTCTGTAAATTGATGTTCGATTGCACCTAATTCTTCGCTCAGATCATTATGATGTTCGAACATGTGATTAAAACAGAAATTCTGAGAACATCCAACACATTTTACTGCGTTTTTTGGTTCTTTGCATTTAACACAAGCAGTTTTGCCAGTCGCTGTTGCCATTTGCAGATCTACTTTAGAAAAAACTGCCGTTAGAACAGTCCCTTCGGAGTCAAAGTGTGAAACACGATGTAGCTATTATTTGTTCTTTGATGGTCTCTGGAGGTCATCTGCCACGGTCTGCATGGGGAGAGAAAGAGAGCGAGAAGAAGCGTGAGTGTGCGTGCAGAGTAGGTGCGGATGTAGTCTTGTGGGTGTAGTTGTGAAAGAGTGTAAATATTTATTTTATATAGACCCACATCTCATGACCCTATGTGGATTTACATATGCCGCTGTCCTTCTCGTGATTTTGAATGTCGCTCGAAATTTGTCATTGGCATTGTCCTACTTGGCTGGATGGTCGGGACTTTAGTGCAGTTCCTATTGTCCGTGTTTTTGAGCGCATACTATTTTTATGCCTTGACTTACAACGATTCGTATGATATTTGATGCTGTCAAGTCTCATCCTTACATATTACTTTATTATCCGAAGCTTCGTAGGATCATTACTAATGAATTGCTTTATGAGTCTGAGTTTCCCAACATCATCCTGACACAGTGATGGAAGAATCGAAATTTTACACACTTAGGTGATGAAAGCCGTTCCTCTAGCTGCGTTACATCAGTGAATGAGCGCCAAGTTTTTAGACATTAATACTACGGTTTTTGCTGTGAGCAGAAACTTTTCACTCTTATGGTCACGATTTGCTCCGTATCTGCAAAGCATATAGTGTCCAGGCCCATATAGAACCCAATGGACTCTATCTTTTTGGCAGGTTTTTATCTACATCTGTGCAGATTGATTTACGACCGAAAACTCTTAAATTATTACTCTTATCAACAACTAAATTTGGCCGTTTTCTCCCTTGTCTTTTTATAGAGGGCACATAAATTCGTAGTTACATTATATTGATTTAGGTTTCTTATCTTTTTAATAACTAAAATTGATAAATAAAGTAGGAGTAAAAAAGAACAGACTGACGAATCATGTTAGATATAGGCAACACCACAGCATTAAGATGAATGCATGATCAAAAAATTATGAGAGATCTAAGGTATAGGCAATGAACACAACAGATCAATGGCATACGAAAACAAATCAATTGGCTTAACTGCAGTCGATTATGAATGTCAATACTATATCTATCTTAATCGTTGCCAATGTTCGCAACGTCTTGGCGCAAAGTGGCTACATAACTTTCATTATAAATTCTTTTGCTTTTCGAATATTTCTAACAGTTTACTCACTACGTTTAAGCTATTAAAATCCGAATGTTCTTCGTAATTTCAATGACGAATTGCGGTTGATATAGTTCTTTTGTGTTTCTCACCGTTGACTTGCTTTGTTTTCGACTGATTCTTTTTTTTACTTTTGCAGCATGGTCAACCTTTATCTTCCGTTTCTGTCTGTCTTTAGTTCTTTTTTTTATTGTCTTTTTTAATTCTTATCAAATAAGCATTCTTTTGAGAAGGACTGCATATAGCAACAGTCAAACAATTTATGAGAAGAGAAAACAATAAGTGATGATAAAGAAGCAAAGAAAATTCATACTTGCTCAATAAAATTCATTCCATCTAGAGTACATGAATTGATTTTTGTTTCTGTACGATTTGAAGTGGTTAGTATCCTTCAAAAATAGACGATGACTAGCAATGCAACATTTCATTGCATCTCTATATAATTATTCAATTATTGCTAGTTAACTAACAGACCTAACCTAAAACAGATTTTTAAATTTATTTCATATTGAAATAAATAAAATTTACATTATCATAACAGGAGGAAATTTTTCTTTAAAATGAAACAAACACTGAAAATTTTTAAGTATAATCCATTTTTTCATTTACATAACTATTTTAAAAGATTCGACGCTTCATCTTATTTCTCAATAACAAAGAGAAAAATGAAAACCATTTAGCTTGTTCAATTGAATTTGAACTTCAGAACTAAGTACATTACCAAAGTAGTATTTGGAACACAAACTTCGTTTATTTTTTAACAAAGCCTTGTGAGAAAAACCATATAATCTTTCAAGATGGTCTATAACCAATATAAAAATCGAAATGTTAAACATAATTATGTAAAATACTGATGAATATTTATGAGATCTCCTAGAATGCGTTCTGTTAAAAATGGAAGAACAAGTAAGATTTATAAAACAAATGGCATTGTTAACATTTTTTGAGGTCTTATTTTCAAAGTTTATAATAGTCAAGCGATACTGGTAGAGAGTAAATCAAATTGCCATGAAATTTCCTATGAATTTTTTCAGAAGTCAATCAGATACGCACATATATATTCAAAATATGTCAACATTACAGAACATGATCAGGACGCGAGTGTAGTATTACGTAAATATGCACATATTAAGAGCTGTTTAAAAACAAAATATAGATTAGAATTTTTTGCCATTAGAAAACTCAGTGTATGATATCAGCATGTTATATTTTAAGAAGATTTTTTATTGTAAAACTACTTGTGACATTAGGCAAATAACACAGAGATTCGATAATAGTGAAATATTTATTGTCTTGTGACTACAGACTATGTCAAGACCTATTATTGATTCCTTAATAAGAATGCAGATATTGAAATGAAATTTGAAATAATCAACAATAAAAAAAAATGTAAAAAAAATGATACCTCGTTTAATCTAATTATTTTGTGTTTTCTTTTCAATATCAAATATCAATAATTTTCAATTATATTCTATACACAAATACGTTTGTCAATTGATCTTCTATCAATACTTTCAAAATTATATGAAAATACAAAACAAAATTTATTAATTATACCTCTTAATCTTTTATTGGATCATAAAGAAGAATAAGTAATAGAGATATCGATTTATTTTTCTTTTATTTGTTGCTTTTTATAGTATTAAACTAAAGAAAAAGAATGTTTTTTTTTGTAGACGGCAATCGATAAATAAAAATGAAGATCTTTCTGAAGTAAATTAAAGTTTTTCTTCTGCTGTTAAAAGTTTTGCATTTTTTTTAAGTTGAAATTATTTAATTTTAAGAGTGAATATATGAACATTTCTTGTATTAACTACGAGTAAGTTTCGAAAAAATTTAAAAATAGTGAAAATTTTGCAAAGTTTTACCTATCAAATGAAATCAAGTGCTAATTTATTCTTTTTTGTATGCTATGAGAATTGAAGAAGAAATATTTTTCATAGCTATTTTTTGTTTGATCCATTACGAAACATTTCATTCATTGCAAACACTTCGATATCACAAGCGAAAAGGCAGGAATATAAGTCTCTTAGAAAAATTGATCCTTACTGAAAAATATAAGAAAATCTCGATTCATACAGTAGTCGCCAAAATTCCTGCCTTACGGTCTTCAAAAGCGGACAGTACAATTGAGCTAATAACTCTGGTATACATCAACCATTCAAGATCAAATTAGTATCTGCAATCAGAGTTCACTGAATTCTATTTACAGTAAAAACATGACGAGAAATAGTTAAGGTTTAAATAGCTTTCATCTATGAGCAGGAGTTTTGGCGTCTACTGTAATTGATTTGTAAATTCATTTAAGATGCATAATAACAGGAACTAGACCTATTTGCATTTTTAAAATTGACTTCATGATCGATGAGGCTTTAAAAGAGTAACGATAGTTTTCTATTTCTTGTAGCACATCGATGTGTCTGTTTTCTTTGTCTGGTGTGCCTCTCCTTTTTCCTTTGCATCGAAAAGACAAATCATAGGCATATGATCCCGTGTGTTGTTCCTGCGTTTATCCATAGGTTGACTTCTATGTTGTGTGGGTAATGGAGTGAGACGTCTACTCACTACACTCATTACATACTCCATACTCACACTCCTTTATTTTCTTACGTAGAAACTGGTTAATTTATTGCTTGCTTAGAGAATTGCATGATTATATTTTTAAAAAATCGACAAACAAATTTGAAGAAACAAAACCAGTAAAATTGCTGTTTGTAAAGTTATTAAAAAAATAAGAAGCATCTATTCGGAATTGTGAATAGAACAGATAAATTGTCTCATAAAACTAATCCTGGACAATCTGTGCAACCATTTTTCCTTGTGCTCTTCTTGATTTTGATCGATCGTACATTGCATGTAATTCTTCTAGTTTATAAAAGTTGTACACACGATCAATTATAGATTTCATTTTTCCCATTTCAATATAATTCATTCTCATGTCGTCCAAATGACGATAATCTTGTTTCAATGCATGAAATATGTAAGATGGTTCTTGTCCGATCAAAGACCAAAATTTACGATTAATAACACCAGCACTCACCGTAACAATATTTTTTACTGTTAAATTTGAATGTGGATCGTCACCAACGATTGTAACGAAGCGATCACCTGGTTTTAATATTTGTTGGGCTGATTCCCACTGTTCTTGTCCTCCAACACAATCAAAGACAACATCATAATTTTGATGATGAAGTAATTCACCAAAGTTGTATGTTGTATAGTCGATTACTAGGAGATCGTCATGGTTAGACTTCGTTACTTCGCTTACATTTTCGATTATATTGTATCCTGAAATAAATAGAAGAAAGATATGTACAGTATAGGAGAAGAAGTATTCATATTCGTAGAGTCCATTCGGTCCAAGCTAGACTTATCGAATGCCAAACAACCAGATATTCTATTAAAAACAGTTTCGCAGTCTACCTAAGCAAAGTGTTCGAACATAAGCGATAAATGATAACCAATAAAAATTCTATGGCAAACAGTTTTAGCTTGCTTGATGTATGAAGTATTATTTCAGTAACTTCTACATGAGCGTTGATGGGAATCTTGGAAAAGTGAACCATATTTCCGACTAATTTTAGCCAATTTTCTTAAAATTTTCTTCAGTAAATGCCCGGATCTGATCAAGTTTTCTTTGAAAATTCACGGCCATGGTCGTGAATAAAGAAGAGCTCCATGTTGAAGTCATCCCAAACCATAGAGACTTCTCTACATATCATGGTTACAGCGGATTGGAGTCCTCTATATGTGACACGATATAGACATGTAAACCTTTGTTTATTAATAAGAAAATAGAGGTTAACGCATATAAATAGTCGAAAATTAGGTACGTTGCAAAAACGACTTTTATTAGATCTCAAAAGAAAAAACCACTGTTATCATCGTAGACCACTTGCATTAAGGCCTGTTGACTTCGGGTTGCTGCTTGCAGTCAGAGTTTATCAGATTCTATTTGTAGTCCAAATAGTAGACAAAATGATCGAAGTTTATGTAATTTGTACCCTTTAGCAGGGTCTCTTACTACTACCATGTACTTACATAAACATTTGATGTACAAATTGTGCGAACTGAAAAATGGAAACCACTTACAAAGGTGATGCGTACTAGTACAAACCTCACTTAATGATAACCCTTTGAGTGCGAGGGGATAAGAACTCTTATCCTGAAATCTCAGGGTCTAAATAGCTTTCATAGATACGACAGATTTAGTTTTACATAAAATGAAACGTATGTTTATTTGTTTTTATAATATTTGCATGGCCAAGATCAGTTACTATTACTGATGATTATTGGTGTCTCTTTAAAAATAAACATTGATTTGAAATTTTAAAAAATTCCTTTTATTCAAAAAAAACTAATATTGAACCGGATGGATAAAGATTTTCATAAAACACGAAGAGAATGCATTTACATTCTCCAACAAATAACGAGTTGGATACATGATACATGATGTATCAATTAGAGATTCTACATTCAGATTATATCTACACTACAAACTGTTCTGATTCTGCAATAACATTCACGAAAACATGCTCTAAAAAGTTCGTTCGAAAGTCAGAATACTCAGAAATACAACAAGGACTTCAAAATGTGGATAATAATGTGACATTCCAGCTGTTTGTTAAAAAGATCAATTGAGACAATTTCGAGACAAAATTGCTCTTTAGAAAATTCTAACACATAGCCTCATATTGACTTAATAAGAAATCCAAAGACTTATTGCTGATATCATGTAGATTCAACAATATGGCGCTTAAAATAAGGATCCTCAGAAGCTTAAAGAACGTTTTATCAACAAATATCTATAATAATTCTTGTCAAAAACATGCTTTTCAAAAAAGTGGTCAACTGAAGTTCTTTAGAAATAGATTTATTTCTTCTTTTCCTTTAAATATTTTGTTTCAAAGAGCAACAAATGATTAAATCATCATTACAGTTACAGTCCAATATTGAGTACAAGAAAAGAACAAATCATATCTCGCTGTGCTCATTATATTAGAATAGATTGTTAACTCACTCCGTTTTTACTAGTTGAACTATTTAAGAAGACATATTCATGCGATAAAAACAGTTGTTTTATGCTCGTCAAAGTCGTTCAATACCGTAACTTGCCAATTTAAATTATATCAAAAAAGACCTAGAATGGTCGAGAAAAATCTAGTAATTGTCTCAAAATAGATCTGTAGATGGATTGTCTTCAAGCTCTATGCAACAACATTAATCACATTGTGACTGTAATGCATATAGTTCTCTCTATCATACCTAACTTCTTAATTGTATCCATGTTTCTTGATGAACTAGTACATGCAACATGAGCTCCTATTGCCTCTGCCATCTGTATTCCAAATAATCCCACTCCTATGAAGCAACCACAATAAACACTTTTAAATCTCGTGTGATTTGCCTTGTTCAAAAAATGCTACATCAGCTGTTTCAACAGCTAATGATACAGCTGCTGCTTCAGTAAACGATAGATTTGTTGGTTTCAATGCAAATAATGATTCATCACCATGGACGTACTCAGCAAAGGCATTTCCATAGCCCATATTACCATATACTGCATCATCGATTTTTAAACGTTTAACTGACGAATGGATATCAGCGACTATGCCCGAACAATCCATGCCTGTATAAACAAAGAAAAAGGAAAGATCTTTCAGTTCTCTAAATGAGATAAAAGAGACTAAAGTGTGAGTTGACCTAGCTAATTATGTATTCATTCAACAATTCTAATCTGCTTAAAACTTGATCTAAAATTAAGGAAACTTTAATTCTGATAATTCATGCAAAATTCTCTTTCGAGAACAATTCAAGGCACACTGATCACTACGTGTACAGGAGTTCACACATATTTTGTCAGCGTCTATCTTGAAGAAGTTCTCACTTGAATAGAGACTATTATCACTAAACTGTGTACAAATGGCTGCTGTTTAATGAAGGCTCACACTTCAGTCATAAATAAGACATTATATTTATTTTTTCACAACGTTTCGATTTGCAGATTCAGTGTTCATCAGAGAGGATACATAATCAATGAAGAATCAAATTAAAAGTTCCGAATTCGAACAAAACTTTCTTTTGATAAGTAAAGCTTATCTATGTAAATATAGATGCGTACACAATAAAAGGTGATTTTGCTTTATGGCAAAACATGTTTTACTTTCTCATATTATATTATTCTATTTCCTAACTTGTACAATTTACAAATTACAACATAAGAACAGAAATGAAAATAAGAAATAAACAGAATAAAAACAATTTATTTTGTCAAAGACAATTTCTTTAGTCATAACAGCAAAGAAACTTTGGATTTAAATTAATCAATTTTTTGTATTCATTACTGAAGAATAAACTTAAAAATCGAAACATTTAGAAATAAAAATTATGATGATATCGTACGAAAGAACAGCGTTCAAGCAAATTTAAAAGCAAAATGGGTATTCTATTTTCGTCTTTTACCATGACATATCTATACAACGTATTCTTCTTGTCTGCATTACTATTTTTTATTATCTGGTATATTTGAAAACGCATATGTTTTAATAATTGATATATTTCCATTTAATAATTTCCAATCAATAGCATTGATTGATACAGCATGATTTCTTACCAACACCTGCGATGCTTTCACTTCTTTTGGTGTGGGTACATCTGATTTCAATTGCAATACATATTTTGCATCAACATAACCAAGTTGTTGTGCTGCTATCATTACATCGGGTATGTTATTGCCAATATTACCGACTGCTGCTGAGGACTGCTGCATTTTTATGAGTTAAAATTAAATGTCGTTAGTAGAAAATAGGTTATAATTAATCTACTGAAAACAAAAATAAAATTTAGAGGAACAGCGATAAAGTCAATATAAAATATGGCTATTGCTATACATAAAGAAAGATCAATACTCAGTTTTCATTTGTTTATGTTCCTTTACGTCGTGTGCATGTGTGCTGTCACGTGCCGTACTATACATACGATATTAAAATGATGATGAATAAAGAGCAAAGGCCGATAAGGACACTTTTCTCCCAAGAGCTTTTTTTATCAAAAAGAAATACATCAAGATAATAAGTTAATCATGAGCTACAACATAAGCATATTTATTCATCTCAATTCGACATTAAGATTTCTTCAAATCTGTACCCCCTACGAGGTACCAATTCTTTTTTTCTCTTTGTTTCGAATCAAATACGTGTCATAATATAGAATTGCAGTGTTGAGGACCTGCTACTGTTATTATATAAAGTTCTGAACGTTTGAAAACAAATTTTAAATGATTCCATGTCCTAGAAATCACTAAAAATATTGACAATGTATTGTGATAGATCGAAATGATGATTGTGAGTTGAAACACAATATATTACCAATTTTTTTTTCGATGAATCTGTCGATTATGTATCATATATCGATACTAGAAATGATTTTGTTTGTGTAATCTCGATTTCTACTGTTATACTGAGAATTTCCTATTAATAATTTGCATTAACGAATATTTTTATTGAAAATTTGAGTATTTACGTTATTCTACATGAATAAAACATGTAATAAAAATTTAAAAAAATATAAATCTGACTAGCAACTCCTTATAATAAGCTGCGAGCATAATATGTGCAAATGTTTATCTACTAAATAAACTTGATATTAGTTAGAAGATGTTGCGTAAACTGCTTTAACCAACTATGTACAAAATATTGAAAATTACTTCTTTCTTCATCTGAGTTTGTACGAGATACGTCACAAAGAAGACAACTAAATCATCTACTATAAATTTGAGATAGAAGGTTTGATGCTTTACAATTATCTTTTATCATAGTATTTTTGATATACGATGCCTTCGATATATAATGTAGTAGAAGTGAATTGTAACATTCATTTAATGTTTACTGTGTAGAAAAAAATAATCAAAATTATTAGAAAAATCGAAAAAATACACGTCAGTGTTGATCTAAGTTTTTTATAACTTGAGAAAGTTATAGACGTTAAATATTTTGCTTGTTTACCATCAGACAGGTATATACACACTAACTAATCGTAAATCGGTCTCTTCACATTGCTAGAATAAATAATTATTCGAAGGAAGGTTGACTTGTCGTATTTGCAATACTATTTTGTCTTAAAAAATAACAACCAATTGATTTTTGCTTATTATTATTGAAATGTTTTATCAAGTATTTCCAGTATATTTCCTTTATGATCGGTAATCGAAATATTTCATCAAAATCATCTATTAAATATTTCTGCTTTTGCTTATTCTAATATTGGGAGAGCGTTGTAAATCATTACGAATTTGATTATTTAACAATGGAATGTTTCCTATGAATGTATATGATGCAGTGAAATTTCGATCCTATTATAATATATTTGTTTGTTGTAATGATAAATATTGAAATGTATATAAAGTGGAGAAAAAAAGGATGATACATCTCAGCTGCTCCTTAATTTCACAAAGTAAGCATATGTAGAGATATTCTTTCTTCACTGTTTCATTTTACATGTGATCGTGAACACGTGTATGTGCATACATGGTACCTTTCATACTACTTTGCTTTCTGGATAGATAATGAGCGATAAAAAACTTGATGGTTAGAAAACGATACACAGAGACAAAGAAAGATATATTATTTCATCGTATATTGTAGCTATAAGCATAGATCATTGCTAGAGAAATATTAATAAATGTTTAATTTCTAGTTACTGATATTTGTATTTAAATAAAAGGTAAATTGATAAATACTATTATGTCAAACTCAAGCAATGAACTTGCTGTACATAAAGTAAATTTTCGTCTCTGTCGAATATGTGTATGATCTAATTACAGTGGACTTGGTTTTAATCTTGAACGTTCATCACACCCTTCATATCTTGTTCAAATTGTTAAATCGAATAGTTCAGCAAGTGTTGGTGGCAGCGACGTATCCAGGGGGGGAATGGGGGGATCAGTCCCCCCCCCCCCTGAATAAAAAAACACCTGGAGGGGGGTACGGGTCGATCGAATTTTTTCAGCTGGAAAACAGTTTTTCTACATGGCGATCCCCCCCCTAAAAAAATTTCTGGCTACGTCACTGGTTGGTGGTCTCAAAATTCGTGATATGATTCTTGCTATTAATAATAACGATGTATCATCTAAGAGTGATTGCTGAAATAACGAGTGTTATTAAACGTGCACAAGATAATAATGATCACGTTGAATTACTTGTTGTTGAAAAATATTTTTATGATAAATTAAAAGAAAACGATATCTCGTTCAATCCTATATTTGCTATAACAATTGACACACCAAAAACAATGTTTCGTGATTGCCAGAATTTTCCTAAACATGAACCACGTATATGTGAAATATATTTAAATGAAACTGATTGATCATTTGGTCTTAATACTGTTAATGGTCAAAATGATATTGGCAGATTCGTTCGAGAGATCCTCGAGATACATCAGTTAATAAAATAACATTATATAAAAGTGACATAATTCCTGAAACCAATGATAGATTTATTGATAATGAATCGAGTAAAAAAAATAGTAAATAAATTGATTAAAGAAATATCAAAAAAGGTTATCTGAAAATATATGTAGTTGATTCACATATATCTATATAACTATTTTCCACCAAATGATATACCATTAGTATCAAAAAAGTTTCAAAAATTTCATTGGCGAAAAACAAACCAAACTCTTCGTATTCGAATGTACCAGATAGAAAGAAATAAAAACAAACTTTTTTTTTCTGAACAATCGAAGTACTTTATTCGGCTTTATTCGAAGAGACTGATACAAATGATGGCTGAATAAGATCTTCATCTACTAACATGCACGGTACATGATCACTACAAGCCGTAGCCAATTCTTTTTCTAAAAAATACATGGAAAAATCATAGGACTTTATTGATTTCGTGAATTTTCTGCATCTGCTGTTTATACTAATTACTATTGGATCAAGGCCACTAACATGATTATAAATCGGCTTTCATCTCTTTAAGCTTGATTATTTGATTGCACTTAATGATTTTGATAATAAAAAAAATCGAAGTTCGATTAACTAACATATAATGGGTGAAACGCAATCACTAATCTTCTTTGCTGTTTGTTATCAATAAAAGTGGACTTGAAATTCGACATTCGAATTTTTGCTTTCTGTTATCTTTTTAACAGAATTTACAATTTAGATTGTAACATTTAAAATCAAAATGTTTAAAAAAAATCAAAATTATCTAATGCTTCGATATTAGCGACAGGATCAACACAACTACTAACAATATATAGTTGAATAAACTGAAGGACACCACCTCGATTGTCCCAGCTGGTTACAACACCTGTAATTTTTCAGGAAAAGAATAGTTGTTCGCATTATAGACAACCTTTTGCTTGAATATCAAGACGAGAACATAATAGTCAGTAGACAAAAGGTAATAGCGAAAAACATTTTATAAGATGATGCATTACTTAAGCTTTTCATGTATCATACCTTTGAGAAAAAAAAACTAATTCAAGCGACCAAGATTTTGCTACTGGACAAAATAGGCCTCTTCAAAGTTTTATTGCATCTTCTAAATAAATTCACCTTTTGAAGCATATGTCTATGATACTAGTTTTTAACAATAATCAAGAACGAAGCACATCAGAGAATTTCAATGATATTCGTTTATGTACTATTACTCATGCCTATTGAAAATTTTATCAGGTTGTTATAATGGACTATCAGGTAAGAATTTTATTTTTTAGTCAATCAAGTTTCTCTCGTCAGAATACCAATCTACAATGAACAGTCTTTTCTTCTGAATATGCAAAAAATCGAAGATGATTGAGATTATGGAAAGGTAAAAAAAGAAAAGGATGATGAGTATCGAGATAAAACACTCTTACTGAAAATCTTGTCTCTCAGATTTGTCTACTGCTAAAAATAAAAATAATCACATGTTAAATTTTGGCTAGGATCCCTCACTAGATACATATCTTCTTTATTATGGTGTTCCTTTTCAGTATTGTACATCTGCCACATCCCTAATTTTTCGACTGTTCGACACCATTCTATATCACTGATTGGCTTATATTTTCATACATGCCGATGGCAAATTAAACCTAGATAAAATTCATTTTTCATTAGGTGCAAAAGTATGAAACAATTTTCTTGCATCTAACAATAAACTCTAATTCTCGTTTCTATTAAGAAAACATAGCATGTATTTGTTTTTCTTTAAACAGGCAATGTATTTATATTCACTTGTTTATATTATAATGTATGCACCAACCACTTCTGCATCGATATCGGAAAATGACTTTTTTGAATGTATCTTTAAAAAGAAGGGAAATGACATTTTAAATTTTTAGACAATTGAATTTTCAGAGAAGACAGTTATTATTGTACCACAGTAAATAGAGATGCTAAGACTTCGTAGATTTGTTTGACTTGAAAAATTGCTCAACAAAATTTAATAGTATTATATATTTATAATTTACATATCATTGATGAAGTGCATAATATTGAAAGACAAATAAAGATCGATAAAGAAATACAATGTAAAAAGCATATACTTAAATATATTTTCTTTTTTGTGGTCATTGACGCATATCACTTTGATTTATGTTTATGTTGATTGTTCTTATGAACTCTTTCATATTATTCATATGTTCAATATTAAGATACTCTATTCATAAATGTACTTCTGGTTCAAAACATATCTGATCATGATATCTAGCATAGATCGTAACATGTCGTATGGCTACTTCAATCTTGTCTCTTCGATAAACATACACACTTATTAATATCCTAATAACTCGTTGAAGTTTTCATATATTCTTTTAGTATGATTGATTAAAAATGTGTATTATAATTCCAAACTTACCTGATAATGCTCCTTAGTCAAGATCGCAACGTGTCATAAGTAGCTTTAGAATATTTTTCTCTTTATTTTTTAATCACACACATGCACACATGATATACAGGCATCCTCACTCACACAACCATGCATGCGTTCGATTCAGTACACAATCACATCGCATGATGAAATTGTGTGTTTTAAGAATTATTTTCTGAGGTCTGTGATTAATCTAAAATATTTAGAGTTTTTATCGCGATGAAAAATTGTCTATTAGCATTAAAGTTTATTTCGTGTTGATTTGAAGAAAGTGTCATATGATGTTAATAAAAAGGATTATGCCAGAGTGACCGTAGCAGTGGGTCCACCTTTGGTTCCACTTGCCTTTATCCAAAAAGTAACAATGTATGATTTCCCAATAGTGACGGAAAAGGATTGTCTAATTTGCTCAGCACATTTTGTGTTCTGCTCTTTAACACTATAATTACCAGAATGTGCTGAAGCAGGATCATTTAAAATACTGGTTGAACTAGTTCCACAAGATCCTGGCGTGAATATCCAGGGTGAAAAAGAGCCTGATTCAAAGCCTCCGTTTGACAGCATATAAGTACTTCCATTGTATACTGACACATCATCCAAATACCAAGTATTGCCTTTACTATCAAGGCTAAATGCAAGGCTGACGTTGCCTGATTTGGACGCTGACCATGTAATAGCATAACAAGTATATGCATTGGTGGCGGACGTGAGTGTATAAAGAGTACTGGAATTACCGACATTCGTAGTTATACATCCTGTAAAATAGAAAATAAGCTATAGAGTAAATAAAAGAAAACTCTAGGAATGCGCATACGTGTTAGAATTGTATTCCTATTTTCTTTAAAATCAGATATTCAAGAACGAATAAAATTCAAGTTTCAATTCTCTAGTTAGAAAATAACAATCTTATTCAGATAAACATTTCTCGTTGTTCTTTCACTGCTACATCGATTTCACGTATAGCTTTAACGCTGTGTCTGGTCAAATGCGTAGACACAATTAAGACAAAATAAAGTATTATTTGAGATATTATACTTTAAAAATATCAAAAAAAAAATCATAATTTCCTTACGAAAGACTTTTCTACAGATATATTGAAAGGAGACTACGGTTTTCTACACAATGAGCATCATAGCTATGAAAGAATTTCTCTTATGTATTAAATTAAATATACAGAAGTCACAGCGAAGATGTAGTTATATAAAATGAATATTTTTGATATGAGGAAAATATCTCAAAGTGAACAATCAATTTGTAATTCCAGGATTATGTACGAGGACAGCGTATAGTTCAAAAAAAGAAAAAAAATGAAATATTGGAAATATTTTTAGACAAAAAATGATATTTACTATCTCTGATGGTCAATGAAAAAATTGATGACGTGTTTTAATTATTATATGATCGGGTGATTTTTGCTAGCCACACTTTATGTTATTCACAGAGTCGGTAGAGCTATCGAAGAAAAAAATGAAATTTCGAAATCACTGATTCAGGTCACGCAGATTCGGCGCTATACCATCAGATTCTACTTGCTGGAATCGACAATTAAACTGAGAAATTGAAATCATAGTTGGATACAAGATTCAGATCCCTAATCCATGGTTTGCATGTTACTGTTGTCAACGTTTACTAGATATGTTGATTTCTTTGTGTTCAATTTCTCTTCAGACGATATGTTAAAAATTTTTTATAACCAGTTACTTGGAAACGTAACATTAGATGACTGCGTATTATCTGAAGTCAATCAGAATCAGTTTAAGATACCGATTATACTTGATCAGAGTACTGTCGTAATAGAAAAAGAGAAACCGGAGATTGTATTGGCTCCACTATATTTCATAACGTTATTGAAGCTAGTGGAGTTCTGCCAAGTTAAGGAAATAATGGAATCACCGAGTTAGCGGTTTTCTCTTATACTTGGTTAAGCTCAGACTTCCAAGTGTAGAATAGCAGACAGTAAAAAATGATTCCCAGTAGTTCTATTACAGTAAATCCGCTGATATTTCCTCAGAGAAAATTCAGGTTTTTTTTTTGAGGCTCAAAGCAGTGTCACTTGCAACACTGATAACTGCAAAATGGAATAGTATCGAAGCCTGATATTTGAGATTTACTTGATATTAATGATCAAAGTTCTAGTAAAATTGATTACTATCCAAATCAATATGAATGTTGGCCTATCTCATGACTGGCTACAAAAAACTACATGTTTACATACGCTACTACTCACAATAATGAAAAATAATTGCAGATAGTTATTCTAGTGTAAATAAATCGAATACTAGTTGAACTGGAATGGCAAAAGCTATACTAGCATGTAGTTGTTCTAATCTACTTTTCCTCGATAGTGGAAAATCTACCACATGTTCACTAGCACTAAGATAGTAAAAAAAAGAGCTGTTTTCAGAACCTGAAGATTTTGTCCTAAAACATCTACCGAATAAATATTATCATGCGAACTGTGTGCTTCACACTTCGCATGAAGACGGAATAATTGTAATGGATTTCATGCAACAGGCAAATGAATATGAAATTCATCCTGCAGATCTATTTTCGTCTTTCGTTGTTCAAATCCACAAAGTGATCTGATAATTTAGTTTGTTGAAGAAATCATTCACATCTCCAAATCTTCATGATTTAAGACACGACCCACTACACCATCAATCACATTAACACTTCGAAATCTCCATTTTTATGAGTCTCACAAGGGAGCTTCTCGAGGTTTCCACTGGTTTTGAGCTCATTTTGTACGACATGTATAGGATACTGAAAGAATATAGTTCAACTCTGAAAGCATATATCCATATGCATCGTCTAGACGACTTTATGCCGCGATACTACGTTTTTAGTTTAAGAACATGACTTTTCGACTGACTTGCTTGCAAGTTGCTCTCATAGATCTATGATTATTCTGCAGGTTATAGTTTAGATAAGTCTTTTATCTTCAAACTAGGTAGCAGTCGAAAAAAGTTCGATTTCTTGACAAAGAGAACAGTTTTTAGCGACTGAATATTTTGAGTCAAAAGTTTTCTTCGAGTTCAAACGTTAAGAAAATTCTCATAGCTATCAGATCTATTTGCAGACAAAATTTCGGTTTGAAATTCATTTATTAAAATTCTTCCAAGCGCTATGTTCCTTCGCCACAAATGCAGTAAAAAACATCTTCATTATGCTCGGAAGTCGTATGGACACGAATACTTTTAGGATTGACGTTTTCTCTTAGCGCCCTGTATATTCCCTGAAAAATGTAATAAAAATCCCTGAAGCATCCGAACGAGTTTCATCTACAGTTTCTTCCTGTTGTTGATATATGTTACTAATAAAACTATAGGACAATCATCATGATGGAATTCAGAAATTGGTTAGCTTCTTTTCTATCCCAATAGTCAGTGAAAAGCAAAGAGTTTTTAATCTTTACTAAATTGCTCAACGATTAGCAATTCAGCTAGAGCGAAAACGAAATTTTCAATGAACGAACTACACAGTTTAATTTACTCATTATTATTCTTTTGCGAATATGTCAAGATTCAACACAACGGAAAAATCAATCGATGAAAATTCACAGAACTCTAATTTCAGGTGGTAACTATGCTCATACAAATTCTTCAATCAGGTTTAAAACGCTTATTGCTATTGGTCACTTCTGTCTTTCTCATGAACGCGTGACAAATACCTCATCTGGCTAGTCGTACAATCCAGTCATTTATTATGACCGAGAAGCATGTGTGGAAAGAGAGAGGCCTTTAAAACGTTCGAATAACTGTTATATGTTTTCAACTGAGCGTACGAAAGTATTGTGATCTTCGTCGTCTAAAAGTTTTGATCTGATTGCGTTATCTTCGCTTTACTGACTGCAATTGTCCCGTTTTCTTATACGTTTCATTACGGAATGGTAATGCTGAGATTTTTTCACAAAATACATTGCATGAGAATACCTTCTTTCTTTCTTACACTCGATCATTTAGAGAGAACAATTGAAAAGAGAAGAGTGAGGCAATTCAGAAGTATATGCTAGGTAACGTTAAGACATTGGACGGAATTGCAAAATATCACTCGAAGAGAGATCTAAAAGTTTCTTCGCTTTTAAGAACAAGTCAAACTTGGTGAGAAACCATTCTTTTTCGTGTCTATTTTTTGTGTTAGAGAAATGAGAAAATAATTAGATTTTAGTATAATATCTGTGGAATCAAATCTGACACACGATAAAATCGCTAGGAGAATAACAGAAAAATCGAAACAGGACTGGAGTCGGATGCAGATCTTCTAATCACCAAAATCCCAAAATGGCAGCTATTGTTCGAAAGACATGCATTCATATTCCTGAAGACGGAACAGGTGATTATTGATATCGAACGAATGCCTTGCGAGTACTTTTAAAGTACGTTCTTAATATTACAGTACCTTATGGAATACAATAGTATGACTGAACTAGACACTGAAATTGGCCCTATTCTGATACTCCAGCATATGAATCAAAACTTTGTATACTTAGAGTGAAACAATCGACTCCAAATCCCACGAACTTTTCAGAAATCCTAAATTGTGATTTTCAACTGCCGTTTTTTCTTCCCCTATGTAATAAATTTTCAAAGGATTGATCTCTAGTTCTGTTAGATATATCATGTCTCAAAAGAACTTTTCGGACACACGCCGACCGTTACAATCGGGAACTTTTGGCAAACTATATTACCCGATGTTACTACATATTTCATGCCCTAAAAACCGTTCGAACAAAACAAGACATAATGAACTCAAAAATACAAAATCGGTAAAAAAATTTCCTATAGAAGCAACGTTTCTGGGAAAACCTTTGCGAAGAAAGATTCAAGAACCGGTTTTACCAAGCGATCAGCTGATGAAAAAACCAGTTGGAAATCTCATATATTAGACAGTTACCGATCTCTGAAGAGAAAAATCGCTATTCCACATATCTCAAATATTCATTTACACTCTCAATCCAAAAAGTCTTGAAAAGCTATGCATACCTGCAGTAGTAGTTGTTGTT